>ML799255.1:80860-99040 GCA_009831015.1 Picea engelmannii
CCGGTGGCATGAAAGATCCTTCAAACGTTGGCATAAAAGATCTCAAATAGATCTGAACCGAACCTTTAACTGAGCATAACACTCAGGACCTAATTCTTTTGTGGTGGTGTACTATCTTCACAGGTAAAGTTGGTACCAGGTATATTTCTAATTTGTTTCTTTTTGAAAGTTCAGATCTGAGTTATTTAGAATGCAAGTGATCTTCCTTGTTTGCTATTGAACCACAGTCATATAGAAAAAGAGGTCTTGTATCACTGTTGATCTGCTGTCATAATTGAAAGGGTTTGCATCACTGTTTGCTTGATCTGCTATTACTCTTGAGAGGGTTTTCATATCACTGTTTGAGATCTAAGTTTGTTGTTTATAGATTGTGTTTACTATAATCTTGAATGAGCTTTATCTAATCTGCTTTAAGATCTGAGTTTTATCAAAGTTTGTCTTCTTCTACTGTCACTGTTTTCTATAGATCTATTTATACATGCTGTCTATGCTTCAGATCTAAAGGGTTTTTGCTTTGAAATTAAAAAGAGACTGCTGTTTTCAAAATTACCCTAATATTCTAACATAATGAAAGACATGCCAGCTATATGAAGAGAATTAAAATTTCGTTTTTCTAATTAGTTAAAGTTTTTTTTGCCCCAAATTCCATACTAGTAAGAAAACCAAATACATAGCTGGGTAGAAAGAAAATTGAAGACAAAATTCCAGCTATATGAAGACAAATTCCATAGGGCTTGAGATCATCACCAGGATCAGGTATTGATTATTCTAACTGAAATATGCATGACGGATATTGTTTTTCAATCATGGCAAATTTTATAAGCTGGTGTCAATATGTACTATGCCTGTATGTATGTATGGAACCAGGCATGACCCTTTACTAGTATTCCCATTTTCTTGGGACCAATATTGGGTACTTTGTAACTGTGCCTCGGGTACTGCATAACCCGCTTATCAAAACAAATATCGAACCATAAATGTCTTAGATTCACTTTACATTTGCTGGCATCTTGCTTTTGAAAGTACATTTATTTTACTGATTGTATATGTGAAGTATGTATAATGCATTTGCATAAAGGACTTAAACAGAATGAAGCTCTTATGTCTTTTTGAAAGCTAATTAAAATCAGAATCTTATTATTTATTTGAAGCTCTTATATTTGTTTCATCAGGTACATCCAGTGGATGTGAACATCAGAATCCTGCTGATACTTTGGTCACTAGCTGCCAGCATCGTATATGTAGGCACTGCTTAAAGTCTGATGTGGCATCTATAATTGAGAACTCAATGGAGATGTCGGAACTGTCATATGGTTGTCTCAGAGTACAATTGCTATGCCCGAGGTAATGTATAAGCATCTTGCAAGGCATTTTGTGGGAACTTTTGTCTGAATGTAATGTTTTGACCTTAACCATGGTAGTCGGAATTTAGGCAATTAAAATGCATCTAGCCAGGATTACACGTAAGTTTTTTCAGACCAAATTTTAAAAAATATCCATTTATGTTCATGTTCCTTGGACCTTGTTGTATTGATATGTGTATTTCTCATCTCAAGTAAAATAACTGATTAATACTCCCCATAAAAGGAATTTTCACTACAAATTTACATTCAAACCTACACGATTCATTTCTGTTGCACATTTGTCTTTCATCTGTCATACAAGGGCAATATCTTACTACAAAATTCATTGTAAATGCAAATTTGGTGGAGAAAACAACACTCTTTCTGCCTCACACTTTTTGGAGGAAAAAATCAAGTGTTTCACAATTCTTTTAGGGAAAATGATTCTAGAAGATTTGAGTGGACAATGAGGTGCCCGGGGAAAGTTCTCAAAGACTTGCATTAGAAAATGATATTGCCAAAAAAACATAAAATAGATTCAATTTCAACTACCATTGAAAATGCTATTGAAATGTGCTTGGTTGTTATTTTCAACAAATTTTGAGCAACTTGTCTTTTTCTATAAGTTACACTGTCCTGTATTTCTTTGGTATGACGGTGATTTTTTTGGATATCTTCAGCTGTTGTATCTCCCATATATTTTGTACTAAGTAACTCTGTTTTTAATCGGGAAGAGGAGAAATTTTTAGGAGATTTTATAATTGAGAAAACATGTTATTTATATTTCTTACTCTGTGGTAGGTGTGGACTGGAGCTCAGTAAAACAAATTTAGTTGAGCTGCTTGATATCGATACTGTGCAAAACTATGAGAATTTACTGAGGATTGCTTACAAAAATCTTTATGGTCCAATGGTGAGGCCGGATATGATCAATTGTATCAGGTGTCAGCAAAAGAAGGCAATAGTATCTATGAAGATGTCTTCCAGCAAAGGAAAAGGTATGCTGCTTTTACGTTTTAACGGAGTAGGGAAAATAAATCACGATTTCAAGCGTGCAAACTGGAAATGTAAATTTAGAGGATTATCTCCTTTTTGATGAAGATAGATATCAAAGGGAGAGGAATCAATTGTTATTTATGGTCCACTTCATCCAGAAATACTGTGGATGTACATACATAATTTAATTCTTGGTCTCTGTTTTCTTTCCTTTCATTGGTTTCCATACTGAACAGAGGTTTTACAGGGAAAGCAAAGACCAGTGATGCTGTAAATCATCTATCAAGGGATGGAAATGTGCATTCTCTGGCATTTTGTGTATGTACAGAATGTGACTTTTCTTGGTGTGGTGCATGTGGGTCGTCCAATTCCCAGTCTGAAAAAAAGGGAAGGAAAAGTAGTCATGTTTGCAGGGAAGCAGAAAACTACAGAATTTATGCGATAATGGAAGATATTGAATCAATTCATAATGAGTATACCGCAGGAACTGTTAACTCTAATGAGTATGCGACTGGAACTGTTAACTCTAACGAGTATGCAACAGGAACTGTTAACTCTAATGAGTATGCAACAGGAACTGTTAACCCTAATGAGTATCCAACAGGAACTGTTAACTCTAATGAGTATCCAACAGGAACTGTTAACTCTAACGAGCATGCCACAGGAACTGTTATCTCTAATGACTTTGCCATGGCAACTGTTAGCTCTAACGAGTATACCCCAGGAACTGTTAACTCTAACAGCAACCTTAGCGTTGCACCTCATGATATTGATCATGACTGGATTGCTACGGTATCATTGGGTGGCTATTGGTCCCCTCTTGATAGATCAAATCATGGGAAGAAGACTGTCTGGAGTGCTGGTACTGGATTTGGTGGTTGCAGAAGTGAAAGTAGCTCTGACGAGAAAATGAGAAAGGTTGAGAAGGAACTTGACTGTCGGGCAAAAAATGTGCTGGCATCATTAGCAGACATTCTTAATAATAAAGCTATGAAACAGTCGTATCCTTTCTTAGGCTTATCAGCCTATGTTCTTCTCAGTCAGGAAAACATTCTTAGTCGACTTTTAGAATACTTTGTGATCAATGATTCAATGTTAGACATCTGTGCGAGGAACAAGCTGTATCATCAGCTGGTATCCCTACTGTCAGTTATGAAACAATATCCGGATCTCCTTTCAATATTGATGGGATCCTGCCGGGAAAGTGATACAAATGGTAGTTCCAATCATAACATTGGAAGTGATAGTTCTTTAATTGGAAAAATGAAAAACATATATGAGCAATCCAAAATTATCATGAGAAGATTCACAGGAGGAAACGATGACAAAAATGTAGAAGCCGATGTCAGCATTGCTAGGTGTCTCTTGGAATGCTATGAGGGATTGGCAGAAGCAGCTCAGAACCAAACATCTAGCATACCACAGATAATATCTGTTTCAGATGGGGAAGATACTGAAATGACAGAATGCAGTGAAGCTACTTCAGATCAGTCAACATCTGTTTCAGTGGAGGAATGCTCCAATGATGAAGCTTGTTCAAATCAATACAAGAATTTTTTGATGTATAAAAACAATTTGAAGCCACTCCAATTCCAGGAGTGTTCCTTGATTGCAGGTTTTCCCCGTCACACTTATAGCAATAACTTCACTGGGTCAGGAGCAAATCGGCAGAGCATTGATAACTCAGGTGTGCACAATAAAAAAAGGATGATGCATATTACAAAAGAAATAGCTTCCTTGTTAACAAGTCTTCCTTTGGAGTGGGAATCCAGCATACATGTGCGAGTAGATTCTAATAGAATGGATCTGTTGAAAGCTTTAATTGTGGGTCCCAAAGGAACTCCATACCAAAATGGAGTCTTTGTATTTGACATTTATCTTCCACCAGGTATGAATTCTTTCTGTGCATTTATTTTTAGGGTTTTCTGTCTTTGCCATTTAGTTTTTATACTTCTTTTTGTCTCTTTCACATTCAAAATCATCATTACCTACGAAGCCAATTTCCTTATCCTCGAACTTCTAAATGACAATGATATTTAGAATTTAAATTATATCTTTATAGCAATGGCCTTAAAAACAGATGCAAGTGAACACTTTGAAGATCACCCTTCAACCCATAGAAAGCCTAACTCCAATGCATGTGCATCTGCAGCATAATATTGGGGTCTCTCTTAGCACTCAGGAGTTTTCTCTCTTAGGAGTGTTTGTCAATATGATGGAAATTTCACATGTTTGTAAGCATGACTGTTTATCTATGATTTTTCCAAAGATGAATAATACTGCTACTTCTAATGATCAACAATAATGCTACTTCCCGTGATTGCTACTTCCCACTGATCATTATATTCTTGTGCTGGAACTAGAACTTGTGCCTTGGCTGCAGTCACACTAATAAAGCATGTCTGTGGAGCATTCTTAATAAGTACCTCTCATTTTCACCACCTACCTTTATTTTTAAATTTAGATACAATCTCCAATTGACTTTACCAGAAAACACATCCAGGATTTGGTGTCTTACCTCCTGGTTTTATTTTTCTAATTATTGATTTGCAATACACAAAAACATTTTTACCTTGCAAGCCTTTAGAAAGATGACTTTAGTGGTACTTATTAGGTGTAGATGTGGATGGGGCAGACAGCAACTGGAACCTTGTATAGCCATAGCATACCTCAAAAGGGGAGTGATCGGTCAAAGCATGAGTTGTTCTGTTATATCTGTGTTGTAGCACATGTAAGTACTTGTCCAACTGCTTGTGATGTAGGCATTAATGATAAATTGGGCATATGAACCATTGTATTTGTAGCATTTTCTTGTGAAGAATGCCATATGAGGAAACTAAGATGGCCTTTATCTGTAAAGCTTAACTTCAATTTTTTTTTCATCTTTAAGGATAATCTTATTGTTAGTGTTCAGTTATAGCACCACTTTGTACTACTCGTACTCTTGTAATACAAAAGAGTGTACAGTCTGTATAGTCGAGGATACTTGTGCAGTTGGTCTCTTGTTTCTCTCTCTTGCCTTTATTTTTGCTGTACAGCCAAATCGATAGTTGTCCATATTTTAACATGGAAAGAGAAAAGAAATACACTTGATAACCTTGCCGATTTCTTGACAAGCTTATTTCCATCTCGGCTAACACTGAACAAAGTTATGACATGTCACTGTATAATGCGTTTTGAATTATGAAATGAAAGGAAGGAATGGATTTGAATAAGAAATGAAATGTGCAGGCTTAGTTCTCTTATGCAACTACCTAAGTTGTCATTGGACAAAATGAAAAAATAGATAAATTTAGAAAAAAACCATAATTTTAACAGTTACTTCTATTTAGTTGAGCTTTCTTACGTGTTTAATACTTTGTGTCAACATAACGATTTGACTAGCTTGTACACACTTCAAAAATAGTCTAATTAGAATGAAATCACCAACAAAAATTGAATTGAATGCCTATTATAATGCTCCCTTTTGCCTCCATATATTGGCAGGGGTTTTGTGTATTTGTTAACTAAATTAGGTTTATAGCATCTATTTCAAGGCATGAATTTTGGCTTAGCAGAGGACCTCCTTTTTTAGCAACCGTTGATGTGCTGCTTGCGTTCTGTGCTTGCAAGTGTATTTCATACTACAAAGTCCTCAAATTTGAACCGTTTAAGGCAAATCCATCATTTTATAGACAATGCTGTTCTTATCAGATTGGTTTGTTCTTTTGACTTGACAGTTGTTTTCCTGTCTTTGAACTTCTCTGACTGTGTACCTCTTGCTCTGCCTTACCCCATTTCAAGATCTGGTGTGTTACAAAATCCTTTCATCTACCTTGTTGCTGGTGATTTTCGTCTAACTACATTGTCTTGCTGGCATTTACTATTGTCTTCAAAGTCCACAGTCAGATGGCAACACAACTCTTCTGAACAATACATAGCTATTAGACAAAGATCCTCTTGTTGTCTGTAACGATGCTTGTGTGTTATAGTGGTGCTTGGAAAATGGTAAAGTGCTCCTACAATATTACAGCTTGCTAATTGATGTGAGTTGACAACAACAATGGGTGTTCCTTATATTTTGGGCCTGAAGGTTACCCCATTCCTACAAATCCTCCTATAAAAACTGATTGCATGGTTTCTGTTGGATTATACTGTTCTCACTTTAATTTAGCAATAATTTCTCTCTTGTGCACATGATAACAATTATAAAAACTAACAACGTTTCTATTGGTGACAGACTATCCACAAGTCCCACCTATGGTAACCTTTCTTACGACAGGATGTGGATCGGTGCTCTTTAATCCAAATCTATATGCCAATGGAAAGGTCTGCTTAAGTTTGCTTGGAACATGGAGTGGTCCAGGCTGGCAACCCGGGAAGTCAACTCTTCTGCAAGTTCTTGTCTCAATTCAGAGCTTGATATTTGTAGAGTATCCATTCTACAATGAGCCAGGGCGCGAGAATATGACAAACTCTCTTGATTCTGCTGAAAGGGAAAATAGAACCCAAAGATATAATACGTTAAAGTTTGCTATTCTTGATGCACTTCGTTACCCAGATTCCAGCTTTAAAGATTTAATTGTGGCACACTTTCAACACAAAAGAGATGAGATTACAGGTCAATGTAATGAGTGGATGAAAGCTAATGGAGTGCACAAGAACAAGCATGGTAATATTGATAAGATTGCTGAAGAAGTAATCTTAGAACTGGTGAAGTTGCCTTCACTTCCAGGGTCAGACCTCATGTAATTGGGAGAAAAAGTACAGCTTTTATCTTAGTTGGAAACAATGTAATTTGGGAAAACAATAACATTAACTTTCATAGTACATATACATAACAGGTGATTATCAACACCACATTTTGATTTTCAGTGGTATCACTTCGCTACCCATGTCCAATTCATGGTCCAATTGGCTATTAATTCATGGAGGGATTCTATTTGTAAGATTTTGGGGAGGCGTCCTGCAAGTAACATTTGATATAGGACTCTTCCATGCTTCACCTCAATGTCTGTCTGGTTAGGAAAAAGAAAATTTTTCACCTCAATGTCTTCAGGTTAGGACAATGGAAATGATAATGGGCTTTTTCTTCTCTTGTTCGTTTTGTATGTTTGCAACTTTAACTACTTTAATCAACAAGTTTTTCTTCAATTGTGTAAAGCAGATGATCTTTTTAATGTTTCCTAACATATTTTTGCATCATTCCATCAATCCATGCTTGCATCTTCTTTTCTATATACTTGAGCTTTCTATATGGTTATATTATTTTTCCTTCTTTAAAGCTCCAAAGGTTGATGAAAGGGGATGCATTGCATTTCATAATTTAAGATATATTGCTCGACACAGTGAGGCTTTCTGTAGTGTTAAACTAATGCTATGCATGTTCTAGTTCTCCCTCTACAATCATCATTAGGCCACATGAAAAGTATTTTTATGTTGGGAAAGACCCTTAATATTTCAGTCACAGTTAGTCCCCAGAATTAGGACATTGGTTTCCACCAACAGCGAACTGGGAGTGCTTGTCTGGAAGATTACTGATTAGGCCATCATCGAGTTTTCACAAATTGCCTTCTCTCATTCCCAATTATATTACTGAGGGGAATCAAATAATGGTTTTAAATTATAAAGAACACTTCATCAAACATTATTGGATTTTTAAAATTGCCAAGGATTTCAAGACTCGAGATCCTTGGCAATGATATTCATTTATCAGAGTACTTTCAACCATAGCAGATCCAGTATAAATATCCCAGTACTTTCTAAAGATTTTCTAGTTTATGTAACATATGGAAACAACATAATTGAACTCCTCGATTCTATGGGAGGCTGGCTCAGGCCTGTTTTGTAATTCTTGTTATGTTTGTTAATGAAAAAGAAAGACCTTTTGGTGAAACATTGTTGGAAGCACTGTAATGAAATTCTGAGTCCAGTCCCTAGGTGATTTTCTTTTTGTGCTGGCCAAGCTCAGGGCTATAAGCTTATTCTATGTTTCTTTAGTGGGCAGTTAACCCCTGAACTAATGTTTTATCTATGGCAACTTAAGAAATTATTCAAGGTATTGAGTAATTATTTTGTGGCACTGTTTAGGAAAAGCAAGCATATTTCCGGGGTGATTGAAGATTGAAGAGTTCTAGTTGCTCTAATTTTTGTATGTCTGTAGATGAACATAAAACTCTATTCAACTTAATTTCCTTTTTATATCTTATGTTAGTGTTATTGTTTCTTGATTGACATTATCAGCACTGGTAGAGAAGTTTTGATTATAGTTCTTGTGCATCACCTGTCATGGTTGATCACATGTATAAATTGTTAAGACTATTTTTTGTACGCTTTTCACAAATGATTCTTGGGTGATGTGCATGGTGCTATGATTTTCCTTCTTTCTCCGATACAAGTCTTGGGTATAGATAATATAATTTCTCTATTCACTTTGTCTCATTGGCATTTCAAACTTTAGGAGTGGGTTGTACTAACAACATCAATCAACAAATGAATGGTTAATTAGTATAGGAAGGATCACTAGTCTTCTTGACGTGTCATAGGGGTGTGGTGTCCTAATCCTCATTTTTGTTGCACTAATGACCTGTATTCAATGGACAAATAAGATAGCTCTAATATAATAATACATACATTGGATCACTGAACTAAATTATAAATGGGCAAAGGTTTTCTCATATATTAATGTTTAGAGTGCATAGATGACATATTCAATCAACAACTATTGGCTCTCTTTGCACTACTTGGCTCTGAGCTAACTCACTAGCATGTGACTCGCTCTACAATCTCATTGATTACATTGGCCAACATTACTTCTAATACATATTATCTAATTTTTTCTTCTTCACTTACTCTACTTTCAAACTGTTCATTTCCTGCATATTCTCTAATTTTTTCTTCTTCGCTTACATTGGCCAACGTTACTTCTAATGCATATCCTCTTTTGCTTCATTTGAGCTTTCCTCTCCCTCACGACCTTTCATCTTCCTTTAGTGCATTCTCAATCTTTGTGGCTCTATGTTCCCTTGACACTCACTCTATGTGCTCATCGCCACACTCTTTTGTCAGCGCTTTCATGGGTTATCTTTATCACACTCCTTGTTGATGCCATACTTCACATGCTCCATCCTCAATTTTGCCAAAACTAGGTCACCACATTACCTCTATGCATACTTAGAATGTCACCCTTGTTTCTCCTTTCCCTTGTCATGCTTTGCTTACTTGACTTCTCACTTCTTCTTGGCATATAACCTCTGCATTCTCACTTAGAATTGTCGTAGATGTCCTTGCATCAACTTCCCCTTGCAGAAAAACATTGTGCATCCTCACAATAACTCTACATCTTATGCATTGTTCTTCCCCTTGCAAAATTGTTCTCCGTTAAACATGTTCTTCCACCTCATTATGTACTTCTTATATTCACATTCTTCTAGAAGATCTCTTTTTCCCCTGGTTTAGGATGATCTCCTCTTCCTTGTATGATACATTGAGCCTTAGCGAACTACAAGAATAAAATACTCTTCATATCAAGAAGTGTAGGTTTAGGGGTAAGGCTCTTACAATAGGCGTAAATGGTGCTCCTTAGCATCCCTTCACTTTCATATGCATGTGACTTGAAGTGAACTTCACCAATCAATCAATTGGCTTTGGTCAAACCACCAACTTGTATTACATGTATCATCTCATGCCTCCACAACACAATTTTGCCACTAATTCATTGTTAGAATGTTAATTTGAAAATCAATCTCATTTCATATGAGTCATAGACCTCCCAAAGTGTTGGGACCCAAAACTAACTCAAGCCAGCTAAGAATCCTAGCTTTAGGGTGGAGGACAAATATCGCGGAACAACAATTTGGTTAGGGATTATAGTTCTTATGCCCAAAAAGTTTTAAGATGTATGGCAACTTGGAAATGCTTTGCCATCTTTTCTCCATTGATCGAAAATGGTGGACAACAATTTCTAAGTACCATTGGTTCATGGGAACTTCTTTTGTTGTTGTCCAGATATTTGAGCAATTGTTACTACAAGAGAAAAGGACATTGACCTTCAATGGAGTCGCTAGTTGAAATTGAATAAAATTTTAACCAATAAAATATTGATTTCACCAAAATTTTGTATCCCAATGCTACTAATAGTTGGGGGTTAGGCGTTATCCCCAACAATGGCACCAAAAACTCGTTATCACCTAGAATGGGCATTAGGTGATCAATTTAGGAATGAAGGATTGTTCACATTCTAAGATCCTCTTGTTTTTGGAGGTTTGTGCAGGGGTATCTTTAAATCCTACGTATGGTTTATTGAAGGGGTCAAATAGTACAAATCATACTGATACAAAATGTAATTCACAAATGTAACTAACTACTAACTTTGGATGGATCCAAGAAACTAGTTCTTACCATTGGGTCATGGAGTTGAATGATACCTAAAGTAGGTGTTTGTTCATTAATGGAGAAATTCAATGATGCATATGTATTAAATGAAACTACCTAGATCAAGATGTCCTACTCCTATTATCAATGCTAGAAACACAATCCCATCTTAGTTTCTTGAACTTTGTCCAAGGGAAAAATTCTTATTCTAAAAACCTTCAAGGTCAAGAGAAACAACTCACATTCACAACTCCATTGAATTGGGGACAAAAATCTCACACAATCATATGAAATTTATTGATAAGATTGAAATGAGAGGGTTGTAAAACTCAACAACAAAAATTAACAAGTGGAAAAGAAGAAGAAATGGGTCAAAATTTTCAAGTTTGCATTCATCACTTGGGCGTTTCTCGACACTTACAAGTACATTGAGATTTAGTCTGAAGGAATCTAATCCTTTCCCAATCTTTCCTCACTATTTAGATAGAATTATCTCAACATTGTGCACCCTCCGCCCACTAGCCAAAAATAGTATGCAGCGTGTCACGAACTGGGAGATATGATAAAGCTCATGGTATGTGTAATAATCTTTCACTGTTGATGGATATGGATGAACTCAAAATGAAATGCATGCATTGATCCCCAAAGGAGTGCGAGCACTCATGGTATGTGTAACAATCATTGAATGTTGATGGATAGGGATGAACTCAAAATGAAATGCATGTATTGATCCCCAAAGGAGCGCAACCTAGTTGTGTGCAAGACAATTGAAGGTATGCATGAATAAGGTCAAGTTTCCACTCCAATGCATTCAAACCTCTCCATTAGTGCATTCTCTCCACCTATTGTTGATTCCTTGTACATGGCAGAGCATAAATCATTGTTTGGACTAGGGTGCAAATTTTATCTCGAAGTACATGCTAAAACAACAAAGAATTGTTTCTAAAATTATAATTGTCTTCATGTTGGATTCACTTCACTTGAGTGTTGAATGGATAAAGAAAATTCTAATGACATACAATATGTGGTCTCCTCCCAGTGTGAACCCTTTCTTTCTTTGAATAACACTGGGACTAAAACTGCACTGAATTGAGATTGATTAAACTAGTTGAGGTAGAAGTGAACTACAGTGGATAAGATAGGTTTGATCCATACCACCCAAATTACCCATCTTCTATACATGCACCTTTAGATAGTTTTACAAAGGATAATTCTACCCCTAATATATTGTAAAAAAGATAAGTTCACCCTTGCATTGATGTAAAGAGGATAAGTTCATTGTTTAACTAGAAATATTGCCCCTTGATAAAGAATGTGCCCTATTTAACTTGCCAAGAAAACATATACCCTCCATAAAAGTGTCATTGATAAACATGGCACAACTATAGGTCTTATACAAATGTGCACCGTTGCTCCATACTAATACAAGTTATCATTTGTTGGGCCCCTTGTTTTGAAATTTGAAGATAACCATGTGGTAACAATGGAAATAACCAAGTGGCACATCTCTATTGTGGAATCATACCCCCCCATCGTTTTCATCCTTCTAGTATTGCAGCGAATGATTACTACTTTTATTAATCATTTCAATGTACATAATATACAATTCATCCCTTGCTACATTAAATCAATACAATCTCTTTGCCCCAAACATATCAACTCACCATCCTAAATCATATTTATACAATTACATTATAATTTGTGGGGATTAAAACTAGGGATGTTACATTCCCCTCCCCTCTTTTTTGCATTGTCCTCAGTGCACTACACAATAAGGTGTACATACAATTACAAGGTTAGGATATCCAACCTTTAATCAACATATAGGCTCTCTGGCCTAATATCACACATACATTCCAACCTAATTATAAATGCATAGGAACTTCGGCCCCAAAAGTGCTCCCTTCATTGCCCTTAATTCATCAGGATGCACCATCCATTTATTAGGGCCTCTATGGAACATGTAACTAGGAATCTCAGTACTAGGATCTCAAGGGAAACTCACTGCTAGGAAAACCACCAAGAAAATAAAACATCGATCACTTGTTATTATAGTGTAAATCACACATGAGTTCACTTTTCAGGCCTAAAAACTTGGTTCTTCAATAGTGCAACTCACACATGAGTTCACTCTTCAGGCCTGGCAACTTGGTTCTTCTACTATATTCACCCTCTAAGCTCAGACATCCCTTTCACTATTATGTAGTTCTTTAGGCGATGCATCATTTTCCAAGGTGTTCTTGCACAGAGAAATGCCAACTTCTTGTTAGACTTACACTAGCAATCTATAACCTGTGGTAATCATCCCACCCGCATCATATGCATACAACCAATATGAGACATCATAATACAATTTTCAATTATAAAATTTTCAAATCTATTTTATACAGGAAAATAAAATTTCCATGCATGAGTTTTTAGCTCATTACGGTTAGTTCTTGCGGCTGTACATATCGGTCTTCCTTATGGGATTACATCATTTCCATATTCAATACCATTCTCCTTCCAATTTTCTCAAATTCCATGCAGCGAAACAAATGTTAGTATTCATGCACATTATCATCTCATTGCAACATTTGCAATTATCCCATGAAGTGATTTCATAATTGTATTACTCTAAAAATTCAATCACTTCCAACTATTACTCACATTAAATGGAATGAAACTATTATTCATTGCACATGCATTGTCTAGCATACCAAAATTTTCATAATGCAATCAAGCATTGCTAATAAATAAAACCAATGTGCCCATACCCATGGTCATATCTACACAATCCATCCTTACATTGACTCTAGAATACCATATGTCCATGTCATGTATTCCACCATGTGAGTTGGAAGGTCTAGCCCACACCTCAACACATCATCCAAACTCTTCCCCAATTATTTTCTTGATCATTTGGATACTTTCCTCTTTGACCCATACACAACACTAGGAATGCAATTCCCTTAGTTCTTTCCCATATCGACAAAGAGGTTTCATCCAAAACATCAGTTATGCAAGGGAAGATCATTACACACTTGTATGGCTCTATATCCTTTCCATATCCAACCACATGATGGCCTCACCCATGGCCATCCCTAATGGAATTCATTGATATGGTAGGAGAATGTACCCTGACTTGACTCAATTATGATCTCATAACCAACATAAAATAATAGCCATTAACTTCCATATAGATGCATTAAGGTATTAAATAAACTTTCATCTTCAAGGCCCTCTGTCTTTACACA
The DNA here is from genome assembly GCA_009831015.1 of Picea engelmannii. Classification (NCBI taxonomy): domain Eukaryota; kingdom Viridiplantae; phylum Streptophyta; class Pinopsida; order Pinales; family Pinaceae; genus Picea; species Picea engelmannii. The sequence continues at coordinate 94,788 of ML799255.1, forward strand.
TCAATTCAAATATTGAACTTTAACCGAGAGAAATCTTACCTCAATTCTCTTCATCATTTTATGCAATATAAGCAAACCAAATGCATACTTGCATGGTTGTTGTCAAATTACTTGATGCTACCTGATCTGTTGATATTTTGTAGAAGCCTTCAGGCTCTCTTTATTAACCTTTTGATCATCTTACCATCCTCATTTTTCTTCGTACATATAGTTTTCATATGCAACATCATCATCAATATCTTTAGCCATGCTATAATAATTTCCTAGATACACAATCCATCATTAGTCTTATATATATATATATATATATATATATATATATATATATATATATATATATATATCTCAACATACTACTCTTAGTCTACACTCATGCTATATACATGTTTAGGCATTTCCATATGCACAAAATACCCATCAATATGTACTAAGAAATTAATCTCATCATGCCTATTTCTTGTACATGCATTCTATATTTATTATATGCATTATGTATCACTTCTATCATGCACTCCAATGCATATTTATTTCAACTTTATTTATTTATTTTTGTTGTGGTAGATGATTTTCTTTGAATTCTTATAGATTTTTGTTGCTCAATGCTCTGCCATTCTACTCATCTATGCACCATTGATCTCTATTATGAACCCTTTAGCTAAGCCCCACTTGGCCATTCTGCATTTCCATCCACTAGATCCACTAGTGTTTCCATCTCACAATTGCTTCCATTATGCATAGAATCATGTCCCAACATCTTTTGGCTAAAATTATCAATATTCATAGTGTTGTAGCATGCACTACTCTAGCTAAATATTAACACTGCAATCTAATTAGCCACTTCGCATTTCCTTGACCAAACCAGTTTTGAAATACCATTTTCATTGATTGACATTTCAACCTTATGAAATGATTCTTTTATGTCATCTTTTCCAATATCTTTGGCTATCCATGGCTTAACTCAACTTTAAATACTTATCTTCTTCATTGAGTCATTTATTGTGAAGCACTTCTTGGCCACTCGATATCACTCTGCTCCAAATGGAATGCTACACTCTTCCATTTGCACCCGTACCCTACTTTCCCTATGCACACTAATAATAGAGGTAGATTTCTTGCTCTGAGTACTTTAAACAAACATTTCTAGATCATATTTAACAATTCTTTCTTCCTGCATTCCTATGCTTGCACTTAGAGATGACTCATCCACTCCATGAGTCACACCTCATCACATGATATCCTTTTTCCTTCTTTTGCAGCAAGCTTGTAGCCTTCACTACATTTCTAGCTTCAAGGCTATGGAGTTCTCCTTAACTCCCTGTGCATGCAATGACATTCCTCACGTGTTGGCTTCACGATTTACATGAGAACCTCTATTGATTTTCCATTACAATCCATTTAGACTCTATAGCAGCTGAATACTAATATTTCTCTTCTCTTTCTTATCCCTTTGCGAGTCTTGCATCACTTGCCCTGCAAACCTACACTTCCCTTTGCAACTCTTTGATGCTTTATCCAACTACACAAGCTTTGACCTACTTCTCTGTCCATTAGACCCACACAATCTTCATTTGTGGAATCTTATCTTATTTCTAGCAATTTATTCACACAATACTCTTTGTTGGAGTGCTCATCTACTTATAAACAATGGCTTGTTTATAAACTTTGCCCTTTTTTTTAATCTTTCCAAGCTATTGCACTTCAAATGTGCCTCTATACTTATTCATAGACAATCATGAGTTTCAATACTCTTCTTCACCCAACAATTACTTTTGACACTCACCTCTATCATTTGGGAAAGTTTCTTCAGATTTTGACATTAGTTGGAACAATCTTCACATTGATTAGTTACACGGTTCATGGAATCCAATTCTACTTTTTCCTACATATTTATAGAGAAAATCAATACTCCCCTATATAAATTATATTTTCTATCATGTTTTCCTCTATATTACCTTTCCAATGATCATACTCATGCTTCAATCTGATTTATGAGCTAAAAGTTATGGCTTCCTGAAATTCTCATTATTCTCAAAGGTGTCCTTCAAGTCCACCATCCACCTTCCTTTTGATTCCTTGAGGATCCTTAAGATAAAAAATAAGTTCTCAGTAGATATTTATATTCTCTTATTTAATATCTTCTCAACGACCACTTTCTCGCTCAATTATGAGCATTGAGAAAAAAATTATATTCAATTGAATATTGACAATTTACCCCTTTTGTGCACCTTTCTCTTTGGTGCAAATAATATCAAACACCAATTTTTCCCACTTACAAAGGTAAATATATTAGGAACCAAGGAAAATTTTCTGCTTGACACAAATAATACTGCTAACACTGAATTCACAACAACTCTCATATTTTCTAATTGTTGCTCCAGTCGAAAACTGCAACATTATGGAAATGACAACTTTGCACTTTTTCCTGGGTTAGAAATTGTATCCCTGATCATGCATCCCTACAAAAAATCCTTTTGGATTTGGGAAGAAGCTCAATTGAGTTTCCTCATGCCTACATTTTGAGTAGTCTGTCCAAATTTCACCTTCACCCGAGCTCCAGGCTGCTAGTTACAACCTACAAAAGTTTTGACTATTTTTCCATTTTTTTCCCTATATGCCACATGTGTCTTCTTTCTATTTCTCTATATTTTTTACGTACCCAGATTCCAAATGTGGTTCCATAGTTGTATTCTATGGTTCATAATATTTCCATAGAGTCTTCCTATGCCCCAAACATCCCTGGATTTATTCCCTCCGGAAGTAAATTGTGTTGGTTGTGGAGCCTGCTTATCTTCTTGATTCAGAGGTCTTTTGTTTTCAGCCATGTTTATACCCCATGAAGTATTTACACCCCAGCAGTATGTACACTCTTCCACACGGGGGAGTGCAGAGGGGGGTTACCTCCTTTGCGGGGTTCGAGGGTGAAGCCCCCGAAAGAAAAATTGACTTGTAAAAGTATATTGTAATTTCATTGTAAATCTGGACCGTTCATTATAAGGTCACAGATCTAATGGTAGAAATTATGTTAGGGTTTTTTTCCCTATAAGGAAACCCCCTGTTATGAGGGAAATGGATTACGGTTATGCATTATGGCGAATATTGTATTCTGAGATAGAAGACCGTGAAAGAAAAGAAGAGGAAGTTACAACGAGTTTGTCGTAGGTTGTATCCCTTCATTCGCTGGATAATAATAAAGGAAGGAACTGACAATTTCTCTGGTGGACGTAGCCCACACTGGGTGAGCCACGTAAATCTGCGTCTCTATTGTATTGTGTATCTTCTGTGTTTCGTTTCCGCATTTGTTTTATTTTATTGCTCCACGGTCCTGTTTTTCTAACAACTGGTATCAGAGCGAAAGGTAACTTGTAGGAAAGGAGGGTTCCTGGTTCGAGTGGGAGCAATGGCGGAAGATGGAAAGTTTACGGTCGAGAAATTTAACGACCAAAACTACCAGTTATGGAAGATGCAGATGGAAGATTATTTATATCAAAAGGATTTATTCCTACCATTGGGAGGAGTAGCAAAGAAGCCGACGACCATGAAGGATGAAGAATGAGAGATTCTTGACAGAAAGGCTTTAGGAATGATACGACTGAGCCTGGTAGCGTCGGTGGATTTAAATATTTCAAAAGAAAAGACAATGAAGGCTTTGATGGATGCATTAGATAAATTGTATGAAAAACCCTCGACGTCCAATAAGGTATTTCTATTGAAGAGATTATTTAATATGAAGGTGTTAGAAGGTGGGTCTGTTGCAGATCATTTAAATGATTTTAATACGGTTACTAATCAACTAAATTCTGTAAAAGTGGACTTTGATGATGAGGTCAGGGCTCTTTTAATCTTGTGCTCATTGCCAGAAATATGGAATGGCTTGGTCATGGTTGTAAGTAACTTTGTCTTTGGTTCAAATACTTTAAAATTTGATGATGTTGTTGGTGTTATCCTTAGTGAGGAAATGCGATGGAAAAACACAGGTGAGACATCAGGTAATGCATTGAACATGGAGAACAAGGGAAGACAAAATGATAGAGGAAAGGGCCCAGGGAACCGCGAGAATTCTAGGAAGGGAAGATCCAAATCCAGACTTGGAAAGATAGTGTGCTGGAATTGTGGAAAGAATGAACATCTGAAGAAAGACTGCAGAGCTCCAAAGAAACAAAGAGAGGGACAACAAGAGAGAAATCAGGAAGCAAATGTAATAGGTGATGTGTTACAAGATGCTTTGATTCTTTCTGTAGATAATGTTTCTAAGT
>ML799255.1:101410-115051 GCA_009831015.1 Picea engelmannii
TGCAAAGAAAATCCTTGGTATGAGAATAACAAGAGACAAGAAAAATCGCAAATTGACATTGTCTTAGGGTGAGTACATAGAGAAGGTGTTGGAGAGGTTCAGAATGCAGAATGCAAAACTAGTTAGTACACCTTTGGCCAACCATTTCAAATTAACTAAGGAAATGTATCCCAAGACACATGAGGAGATAGAATACATGTCCAAGGTCTCTTATTCATCAGCAGTTGGCAGCTTGATGTATGCAATGGTTTGCACAAGACCAAATATTGCACATGCAGTGGGAGTTGTGAGCATGTATATGAACAATCCAGGTAAAGAACATTGGGAGACAATAAAGCGGATTCTTAGGTATCTGAGAGGTACTGCTACTCATGCATTATGTTTTGGAGGTTCAGACACTTTTCTACAGGGATATGTTGATTCAGATATGGCAGGTGATAAAGACATCAGGAGGAGCATGACAGGGTATGTTTTTACCATAGGTGGAAGAACAGTACGTTGGATTTCAAAAATGCAAAAGGTTGTTTCACTTTCAACAGTAAAAGCAGAGCATATTGCTGCTACAGAGGATAGTAAAGAGATGATTTGGTTACAGAGGTTTATGGAGGAATTGGGAAAGAAGCAGGATAACAACAAGTTGTACCGTGACAGTTAGAGTGCCATTCATCTTGCAAAGAACTCAACCTTCCATTCAAAGACTAAGAATATACAACTGAGGTACCATTTCATATGATCTATCTTGGAAGATGAACATTTGAAGTTGGAAAATATACAAACTAGCCAAAATCCTGCAGATATGTTAACAAAGGGAGTAACTAGGGAGAAATTGAGTTCCTGCTCAGTTTCAGTTGGTCTTCAAGAATGAAGATGAAGATGAAAATTTTTCTAGGTCCAAGGAGGTTCAGAGTCCAACATATAAAATAATGGTGGAGTTGTTGAGATCAGTCTCCAAGTGGGAGATTGTTGGTTGTGGAGCCTGATTATCTTCCTGATTCAGAGGTATTTTATTTTCAGTCGTTTTTATACCCCATGAAGTATTTACACCCTAGAAGTATGTACACTCTTCCATGCGGGGGAGTGTAGAGGGGGGTTACCCCCTCTGCGGGGTTTGGGGGGGCTATCCCCCCGGATGGGAGGTCCGGGGGCAAGTGGGGGTTTGGGGGCGAAGCCCCTGAAGGAAAATTTGCCTTGTAAAAGTATATTGTAATTTCATTATAAATCTGGACCGTTCATTATAAGGTCACATATCTAATGGTAGAAATTATGTTTGAGTTTTTTTCCCTAGAAGGAAACCCTCTGTTATGAGGGAAATGTATTGCAGCTATGCATTATGGCAAATATTGTATTATGAGATAGGAGACTGTGAAAGAAAAGAAGAGGAAGTTACAACGTGTTTGCTGTAGGTTTTGTCCCTTCATTTGCTGGATAATAATAAAGGAAGGACTTGAAAATTTCTCTGGTGGACGTAGCCCACACTGGGTGAACCACATAAATCTGTGTCTCTATTGTATTGTGTATCTTCTGTGTTTCATTTGCGCATTTGTTTTATTTTATTGCTCCACAGTCCTATTTTTCTAACAAATTGGTGTCAAAATTTTACCTTGCACTGTTTCAGCTGTAACTTTCTCATACGAGCTCTGTTTTGGATTCGAGAAAGCTTATTGGAAATATATCTCCAAGTTATTTTATTTAAGCTGCCTTCGACATTTATGATTTCAAAATTTTGAACTCCTAAAAACGTTGTTTAGGGCCTCAAAATCATTCTGCAAGTTTATGACCTTCAAAAACTATAAAATTTTGTAGAAAATCGATTGTTTTACCATTATAATAGTCTTTTAATATGCATCGTCAATCTCAAAATCGGGTGAAATATGAGTCGTTGATCTGCTAAACCTTCCCCAGGCTTGCAGAAGAATCTCCATCGTCATTCACCCAAGTTGAAACAATCTGGATCGTCGATCTAAGATCCATCGAAGATCGATGATTGATGTTTTCCTTTGGACGCATGCAACACTACCAAAACTTTTGATCCGACCATAGATCATGTTGGAGATACTTCACACACAACTAGGATTTATTTTTTTCTAAGGTTTTCCCTATGTTTATTAGTCATTATCCAGTCCCCTACATTTTAGGGAGAATATTCCTTTTCCTACATTCTAGGGGAATATTCTCTTCAGTTCACACTTCAGTTGGATTAGTTGAGTGGAGTCTTGATGCCACATTGGTTCCATCACCATGCAACATTGAGATCATCACTACTAATGTGCATTGTCCTTGGGATTATCACCATAGTGGCATATTACTGATGCTTTTAGTAAGTTAATTGAGGGCCGAGAGACTAGTTGAATTAGACTAGGTGGCATTTAACTCCTGTAACTGTCGGTGTGTCTCCAGATTGCTGATGTTTGGACAACATCGGGAAGACATTCTCTAAAGATAATAATTAATAATATAATTATTATTGATTATTATATATATTATATAATAAGTAAATGATAATAACAAATAGTTATTGATTATTCAAGGGACGCATCCTTTGATGGATGGTCACCTTATGTTCCCTATATATGGAACACTCATTATTGTAATAATATATTGATCATATCTCATATAAGGAAAACCAACATGGTATCAGAGCAGGACTGGGCTGACTCCCTCACGGGAGGGTCCAAGTAAATATAAAAAAAAAAAACAAAAAAAACAAAGAGAAATGAATGTATAAGTCCAATCACTCAATCAAGATGCCAGATGGGCATGCATTGTATCGATGGAAGTTTACATATACACTCATTGAGGACCTGCCGCTGCCTGCACCATTGAGCTGGCTGGTTAAGAGGGGGCCAATATGATAAGTCCAATTCAATTCGCTCGTTGCAGGCATATCGATTTAAACATAAAACCAACATGCACACCATATATGCATTGTCATGGAGATGATGGTAACTAGTCAACAACTGCAGCTGTTGCAAGATACATATTGCTTGCCTTAGTTTTATGGTACTGTAAATCTCTTTCAAAAACGACTATATAAACTGCAGAGGTATTGCAGTGTTTTTTCCAGCTGTCATACTGTCATTTCCACGGACCAGGTCACTACACAAGTCCTTAACAACTGGCTGTCATGTTGTATTCAACATCTGTCGATCAGTTCATGAGTTCGGGGCTATCCTTATGTAAACCATTTTAATGGAAATGGAAATATGGATCATTCCAATCAATTATTTATTATTATTTTTAAATGAGCATGATAAAATGATGGGAGGCACAATGCACTTGTGAGATTACTCTCTGATCAACATCTGTTAGTAAAACTAATAACCAAGGCACTTGTCCAAAAATTGAGCAATATGAACAAGAGTGCCAACACATCCCGGAGATGGAAAGAGCATGGTGGCCGGTGCACCCCAACGATCAGGAAAATAACATGATCGGTTTTACCGGATGTGATAAACCACAATGATGTTCTATTGACATATTTGGCAATGCATTTTGTACACACATGGATGCCATGAATGCATACAATCGCCTTCAGAGGCCGGATGTTATTTTTGGTGCTGAAAGAACTGCAAGAAAAAAAAAGGCATTTGAAGAGCCATTGTGTGAGCCATACATAGAGATTACGACCCAAGTCAAGTCGATGTCTGTTGATGGGATCCCAACATTTTGGGATGAGGAACGAGTGCTACAAGATGCTGCATTGGGTGCACTTTTTCATCGTATAACAATGAGAGATGCAATTGGTGACATAAAGATTTTCTTATGATTGTGCCCTTAAGCATATTATAATTATAATATATAAGTTATAGCCCACACATGTTATTGAATCTGTATAACCGATGTATGGTGACATGAATCTCTTTCTATCAATTGCCTCCAGTGATTCATGTGAAGTTGGCAGTTAATGTTGTTAGATGACAACAAACATAAGTTTGATTTGTCTTAAGTTGATAGTCAACATTGTCATTGTTAGAGGGAAGCAAACATATATTCTTCTTAAGTTGACAGTATTGAGATTGCATGCCAATTGTTTGATGAAATGTCTTAAAGAGATGTTATATCTTGGAATACTATGATTGCCCAGTACACCCAAAGTGGAGATGTAAATGACGTTATGCCACTCTTTCATGATATGCTATTTGGAAGATGTGATGCCTATATCGCTGACCATTATAAGTGTGCTCTCAACATGTGTGCAATTAGTAGCACTGCAAACATAATAGAGATTACACGCCAATTGTTTAATAAACTATCTGATAGAAATGTGGTTTTATGGAGTGTAATGATTTTCGTATATGGAATGCATGGATATTCCATGAAGGGCTTGTGAAAAATGGGTGGAAATACTTTGATTGCATGATTCAAGATTTTTTTCACTATACCCAAGTCATAACAGAGATTGAGTTACCTCTAGAGAAGGAGGAAGAGCTACCTTCACTGTCAGAGGGAGTAGAGACATAGGAGGAGTCACCTCCAACTCCAGAGGGAGAAATTATTGAGCCACTCCCAGTTCCATATAAAGAAGCTGCAGAGGAAGAAATTGTAGAGAGAGAGTGGAGGAGCCAGTTCCACAAAAATTCTGTAGTGACTTCCAAATGGATCTAAAATATCAAACACACAATTGATGGGAGCATCGAGAAGCACAAAACAAGATTTGTTGCTAGAGGATTCTCTTAGGTGGAGGGAATAGATTATGAGGAGACATTTCCTCCTGTTGCTCGATACACTTCTATTCAGACGATTATTTCCCTCGCAACATCCATGGGTTGGAAACTACATCAGATGGATGTGAAGACAACCTTTCCCAATGGAGAGATTGAGGAAGAAATATACATTGAGCAACCAGATGGTTTCGTCATACATGAGAAGGAGTCTCATGTGTGTAGGTTGAAGAAGGCCCTGTATGGACTCAAGTAGGCACCTCGAGCTTGGTATGAAAGGATTGATGGACACCTTATGAGTTTGAGCTTCAAAAAAAGTGTTGTTGATTCCAACCTGTACTACAAGACTGTCAACGATGAGGCCCTGATTTTGGTCCTCTACGTTGATGATTTATTCCTTACAAGTACATAGAGCTTTATTATTGAATGCAAGTTTGCGTTGGCCTTTGAGTTTGAGATAAAGGACCTTGGTATGACTCACTACTTCTTGGGACTAGAGGTGTGGAAAAGAACTGATGAGATCTTCCTGAGTCAGGGGAAGTACACAGTTGAGAAATTGAAGAAGTTTGAGTTATTAAACTTGAAACGCATGGCTACAACTATGGTGACGAATATGAAGAAACTATGTGTGTCTTCTTCTGATTTCGACGAGATTGATCCGACCCCGTACAGACAACTGATTGGATCATTGATGTATCTGGTTAACACTAGACCATATATTTTCTATGCAGTGAGTGCACTTAGCCTATTTATGAGCCAATTGAGATAGACACACTAGATTGCTGTGAAGCATGTGTTGAGATACTTGCGAGGCACAATTTGACATGGTCCGAGATATAATTCTAGTATTGATATAATATGGTAGGAATATATTGACTCTGATTGGGCAGGGAGCGCAATGGACAAAAAGAGCACCTTCAAGTGTTGCTTCACTTTGGGATCTTTCATGGTTTCCTGGTGTAGCAGGAAATGAACTTCTGTGGCATTGAGAACAACCGAAGCACAATACATTGCATTAAGTATGACAATCCGTGAAGCAATGCGACTTCACAAGATCCTTGCTGATCTATCCGAACATGTGCTGGATTCCACCATTTTTCATTATGGTAACCAAAGTTGTGTGAAGATATCTAATAATCCGGTGTTTCATGACTAATCGAACCACATTGAGATCAAGCACCATTTCATTCGAGACATGGTGCAGAGGAAGGAAGTATTGGTGCAGTACCTTCCTACAGATGAGCAGGTTCATGACTAATCGAACCACATTGAGATCAAGCACCATTTCATCCGAGACATGGTGCAAAGGAAGGAAGTATTGGTGCAGTACCTTCCTACAGATGAGCAGGTTGCTGATGTTCTTACCAAACCAAGATGAAGTTTAAGTACTTCTGTGATAGACTTGGCGTGGCAGAGAATGCCTCCCTTGTTGAGAGGGAGTGTTGATGTTTGCAGCTTCCTGAGACATTCTCTAGATCATACTACTCTGTGACTTAGTTGAGTTGATATGTGATGACACTTATCCAAGAAGGGATAAGTATGGTTGGGATTATAACCCAACGTCCCATGTGGAGAGCACATGCGGACATGTCAAGGGAGTTGACCCTTGATGTCACATACTATGGGAGTTGACCCTAATGTTTCTAGAGGGTGTAGCCTCTAGAAGTCCACATGGAGTGCCACGTGTGACAAACTTTCTCCAGATCGTACTCCTCTGTGAATTGAGTTGAGTTGATCCATGAGGACACTTATCCGAGAAGGGATAAGTAGAACACTTATTCGAGAAGGAAAAAGTGCAGTTGGGCTTATAACCCAACGTCCCATGTGGAGAGCACATGAGGATATGTCAAGGGAGTTGACCCTTGACATCATACACTATGGGAGTTGACCCTAGTTTTTATAGAGGGTGTAGCCTCTAGAAGTCCACATGGAGTGCCATGTGTGACAAACTTTCTCCAGATCGTACTCCTCTGTGAATTGAGTTGAGTTGATCTGTGAAGACACTTATCTGAGAAGGGATAAGTGGAACACTTATTCGAGAAGGAATAAGTGCATTTGGGCTTATATCCCATCGTCCCATGTTCAGAGAAAATGAGGATATGTCAAGGAAGTTGACCCTTGATGTTTCACACTATGGGGAGTTGAACCTAAGTGTTCCCAGAGGGAGTAGCCTCTAGAAGTCCACATGGGAGTGCCATGTGTGACAAATCTTTTACTACTATCGTGGTTTTGTACCACTGGTGGAGACTGCGTACTACTATGGAAAGATACTATGGAAAGATACCTCCCTAGCTAAGAGGGAGTGTTGGTGTTTTAGCATCAGGCATAACTTCTCCTACATTGGGCTGTAGACCAAGGGATATAGGATACATTTATCACAAAGTTGCACTTGTGATAAATGGGCTTAGACATAGTTCTTCCTTGATCATGACAAGGAATAATATGGACTCGAGGTGCCTGAAGAGCTTTCCATATGTCAGTTAGCATCAAGCTGACATTCACTCATAGGTGTGTGCTTATGGTGAAAGATCCTGGTGTAGTATTTGTCCTAGTCATGGTGATTTGACAAGGAATGATAAAGACTCAAGATGTTATATGCTTTTACATGCGGACCCAAAGTGAGCCTAATCTCAGAGAGAGTTAATTGGCTTACAGGGAGAGCCGTAGAAGGAGTTTCTCCTTGGTTCAGGTGGGAGAGAGATGTCTCCCAAGACTGAAAGACAAGTGTCATGAGTCTAGGGTGAAGTTTGTATACTTCAAAGATAAGAGTGGCATGTTGCAGAATGTCTCTCTCGTTGAGAGGGAGTGTTGATGTTTGGACAACATTGGGAAGACATTCTCTAAAGATAATAATTAATAATATAATTATTATTGATTATTATATATATTATATAATAAGTAAATAATAATAAAAAATAGTTATTGATTATTCAAGGGACGCATCCTTTGATGGATGGTCACCTTATGTTCCCTATATATGGAACACTCATTATTGTAATAATATATCAATCATATCTCATATAAGGAAAACCAACACAGATCACTCTAGACCACCACTATGGCACATTGTCTTCTCTTCCAGTGCACATTAGTTGATTTATATAGAATATATAATGTGTAATTTATCATTCACTCATTCAGTTAATACAATTCTTTGATTCTCTCTCTTTCTCTCGTTTCTGTCTTTTCTCATTTTTCTGAAAACTGTGTATGTCCTTTGCTAGCTAGATCTTATCTATGCAGGTTCATTCACATTTACATGGTATCAAAGCCGATGAATTGCTAGGAAAAAGACACAATAGACTCGTTTTGCAGGTACCAAAGATTGAAGACAATGGGAAAATGAAATTTCCAAAAGAATTGATTCTTACACCATACAATTTATTTGCATGGAAGCACAAGATGGAATTTCATCTTCGAAGAAGAGGATTATACAAGTTAATCATGGGCACAGAGACCGAACCCACATAATCCATAGAAAAATCCAAGTATTTGAATCAGATGGATGAAGCGTATGGAACTATTTGCAGTCTGATTTCTCTTGAGCTCCTCTTTCACATATCCTCTTGTAAAATCCCCAATGAAGTCTGGACCACCATGGAAGGAATTTTTGGAAAACATGATTAATTGTAAAGAGTACGCATGTTGGGGCTCCACAATTTCTGTGAACCATCGATCGTTTTTGACCTTCGATTCGATTTTGACGCGATCCCTGAAACGCAAGAAGCACAAGGGATGGCGAAATGTTCAAGGAGATCAAGCTCATAAGAGATAACATTTTCAGGAGTGTAGACGAAATCCAGGAGATGGGTTAGTAGGAGGAGAAAAGGTCGAATCCTTCGAGCACTTAGAAAATATTCTAAGTCAGATTAAGTTAGAATCTCAGGACGAGGAGCGACAGTGGCCTTTGGATCACAATGCCAAGGATCGAAAACCATATTATCTAAGAAAGGTACATGAACCTTAGCACTTGGCACAAGCAGGAGAAGGGAACTTACCAAAGTTATGAAGTCCTGAAGTAATTTGAGGCCGTCTATCACTAGGAGGTGAATCTGGACCGCTATATCCAGAGGGACACATGGCAACAAATCGTGGACTCCGGGGAAATCTGTGCGAGTGTTTTCAGTTGAGATATGAGACTCCCAAAGTCCAAAGAGCCAAAGTAAATCTTAGTTGTCAGATCACCCGAAGTAGGATCTTGATCGTTGATTGCCAGGAGATACGTGTCAACATATAAACAACTTCAATAAATCTATTTGAGAGTTTTCAATTGATATTTGAGACTCCCGAAGCACGAAGAGTCAGAGAGCCGAAGAAAATATCAATCGTCAGATCATTCGAAGTAGATCTCAATCATCAGATCGTCTGAAGTAAATCTCCAATGTCAGATTGTCCGAAGTGAATCTGGACCATCTGATTCAGAAGGGATGTGGCATGAGTCTGTGGACTCTGGATAAAGTCCCGAAGTAATTCATAGTGATCAGATTAAGAAGGGACGTGGCGTGAATCTATGGACTCCAGATAAAGTCCCAAAGTAATTCATAACCGTCAGATTAAGAAGGGATGTGGCGTAAATTTGTGAACTTCGGGTAAACACCCGAAGCAATCCTCGATCGTTAGATCTAGAGGATAGGTGGCACAAATCTGTGGACTTCAGGTAAAGACCCAAATTAATCCTTTATCATCATATCAAGTGGACATGTGTCAATGGATTATAACCTTCAGATAAAATCCATTGGGAAAAATGGTGAAGTTTAAGATTTGAGATCTCAGAAGTCCGGAGACCTGAAGGATATCTCAACTGTTGATCGAGAAGAGGTGACCATTGATATAGTTGAAAGGGTTAAACACCTGAAGTAGAAATAGGGCTGTTGATTTAGGAGGACAGGTATCTACAGATCATCAACTATGAAATATTGATGTACGAAGGAAAGAAGGGTTCGAGATTTGAAAATTCCAAAGTTCATAATCACGAAGGAGATCACATCCATTGATTTAGGAGGGACATATCTGGTCTGTGTATTTGAAAAGGGAAGATTTGAACCATCAGTTCAGATATTACCATCAATATCGAGAGATCGATGGTCCCATAGTATTGCGGGGATTGGAGGTGCGTGAACTTTAAAAAGTTGAGGGCAGGCCCCAATCCAAACCCCAGTTTTGGAGAAAGGACACGTGGAAGCTCGAGGAGAATTGTGGGCTGAAAAGTAGTTTGGTTTCAAACCGCCTTTGGCCGCACCCACAATTATGTGTTTGTGTGAAGTCATCACCCAAGGTCACATCCGAGGAGGGGCCAAGAGAAAATGGGATAATGCCAACTCCGAGACTTCGCTGAAGCATGGAGGAGAAGGTCGCGGGTATCATAAGACCTGCACCAGAAGCTAGAAGGGTCTGTGTTTGATTAAGAGGTGAGACTATAAATGTCTCTAAGTCTTGTCTAACTTAGAGAATTAGAGAACCTTGACCGGAGGGTTGAGCTGAGTCCCAAACTTCCCAAATTAGGAATCATAGAGGGAAAGGATCTGTTCCTCTAAGGAGGACAATTTGTTTTTACTTTTTCCCCATCATGGGTGTGTTACAAATTGGTATCATAGCATGGTTACAACACTTGGCCTGCTTGGGCTCATGGACGAGTCACTTAAAAACTCTATTTGGAGTAATTTTAAAAAGAGTGACACTCTACCTTACCTCTTCCTTAAAAAGTCTGGTTAAAAATGTTATTAAATAAAAGAATGAAACTTTTTACTGTGTGTGTGCATTTAAGAAATTGAATCGTGTATTTTTCATGAACTAATAGACTGTTAGCTAACAATAAGTGTTTTTTTCAACACTCGAGCAGTCAGTAAATCATGGGAAAACTTCAATATTAAGGGATGGTGACGTGTCATGAAGTGGGGTATGGCTCCCACAATAGAGACGGAGAATCTAACAAAAGGAGGGCGGTGGAAACCCCTCCCAATCTGATTGAAACTATAAGGATCCTCAGGGTCAAATTACAGAGATGCAAGGATGACAATGAGAGATTAATAAAGGAGAAAGAAAGACAAACAAAAATTAACACAGTCTTGTTGTAGAGCTTGTCCAACATACAGAGGCAACTACAACATGAACTCACAACCAATCATGTGGACCGACGACATAAGGAGAGAAGTCAAAGTCCACCCAAGATCCAAGAACATGACTCCATAAGTGACCACATTGGGAGAAGCGCCCAACCTGGAGGCAGGGGACACTCATCGGTAGAGCCCTTTAGAAAGGAAGCTGGAAAATTCGAAGGATCTTCTAGTAGCAGAGAAAGCTCACATTCTCAAAGGAAAGGAAAGAAGCGGAAGCGTTCCAAAAATCATGATCCTAAAGAATTCAAGAAAGCCAAACCACCCTCTTTCGATGGAGAGATTAGGAGGGGAGAAGAGGCTGAAGTTTGGCTGCTTGGTTTAAGAAATACTTCAGAGTTCATGACTACTCTAAAAACTTGAAGGTTCGAATAACCATATTTAACCTGAATGTAAAGGCTTCCGTTTGGTGGGAAGACCTCAGGAATGTGAAAGGAGTCCATGAGAAGGAATTGTCATGGAAATAGTTTGAGAAATACTTCAAGAAGCAGTATCTGTCAGAGAGATACATGAATGAGAAGACTAAGGAATTCTATGAACTCAAGCTGGGGCAACTCACCATAGATGAATTTGTCAATAAATTCCTTAAACTACTGAGGTATGTACCCTACATAAAAGATGAAAAAGTAAAAATGAAGCGGTTCATTAGTGGGTTACCTCAGACCTACCGGGACAGGATTGAGTTCGACGAACCAAAGACCTTAGAAGAAACTATCTGGAAGGCGAGGTATTGTTATGAACAGTTTGGGAGTAAGACAAGACCTCACGAGGATTGGAAGAAGAGGAGTAGTTCAAGATTCTAGAAGAAGGGGTTTAAATCCTCAAGATTAAAGAACTATGGAAAAGATTCTAGAAGGATCCTTCCTACTAGAAGTGTATATCAACAAAATTTCCCCTCTCAAAGTGGAAATAAACCTTTTAAGACAGTCCCAGAAAAGATCGATAACCTAAAGAAGGAACCCTTAAAGTGCTGGGGTTGTGGAGAAGATCATCGAATGAGGGAATTCCCACACAGACAATAGAACAATAAGAGAATCTAAAATATCCAAGAAGTTATCACCATCAATGATGTGGCTAGGAGCATGCCATGAACCTATGTAGCCTTGGACAATAATCAAGCCAACCACCAAGCTTCATTAGTGGAGCTGGAAGGTATGATCGCCAACCATCTAGTTTCTATTTTAATTGACCCAGGTTCTAATTTGAGTTATGTGGCCCCTCAGATTGTTGATAAGTGTAAACTGCAATCAATTAGACATGTTAAACCGTGGTTGGTGCGATTAGCCATTGGGACCAAAATAATGGTCACATAAGTCATACCAGCCTGTCAATTCATCATAGGTGGATTGCCCACTCGAGCGACACTTAACATACTTCCCCTGGGATATTATGACTTGTTGATTGGTATAGATTGGTTGGCTGCTTATAAAACTAAATTGGACTATTATCATAAAACTTTAGAATGTGTAAATGAAGAAGGGAGAAAAACAACCCTCCAAGAGATTCAGAAGCCTGTCTCACTGAGACAAATATTATCCCTTCAAATGAAAAAGTATTGCAGAAAGGGGTGTTCCTTATATGCCATACAGGTACTAGAATCTATTGAGAATGAAAAACCAAACCTAGGGGACCACCCCATATTAAGAGAATACAAGGACATGTTCCCATAAGAGGTACCAGGTCTACCTTTGAGAAGGGATATCGAATTCTCGATAGAACTTACACGAGGAGCGGTACCAACATATAGAACGCCATATAGAATGAGCACACAAGAGCTAGTTGAGATCAAGCTACAACTAAAGGAGATGATGGACAAAGACTACATCCGACCCAATGTATCTCCGTGAGGAGCGCCCATCTTGTTTGTGAAAAATAAATATGGCACACTCTGACTGTGCATAGATTACAGACAACTTGATAAGACAACCATAAAGAATAAGTACCCCTTACTAGGAATCGATGACTTGTTCGACCAATTGGGAGGTGCTTCTATCTTCTCGAAGATCGAATTAAGGTCTGGATACCACCAAGTTCGGATTAAGGATAAATACATCCACAAAACAACCTTTAGGACGAGGTATGGTCACTATGAATTCATGGTGGTGCCATTTGGGTTAACCAATGCCCCCGCCACTTTTATGTGCTTGATGAATAATGTACTCAGCAAATTCCTAGACAAATTTGTATTGGTTTTCATTGATGATATCCTAATCTACTCCAAGAACATAGAGGAGCATGAAGAACATCTTAGACTCATACTCCAAGTACTAAGAGATCATCATCTCTACGCTAAGTTTAACAAGTGCGATTTCTTTAAGAAGAAAGTCTATTACTTAGGCCATGTCATATCTAAGGAAGGGGTGGTAGTAGACCCAGACAAGATCAAATCTATTATGGAATGACCTACCCCGAAGGATGTATCCGATATTAGGTTCTTCATGGGCTTAGCAGGATACTATAGAAGGCTCATAAAAGGGTTTTCCAAGATTGGTTGTCCAATCACCTCCCTTTAGAAAAAGGGGATTAAATTCATTTGGACATCAAAATGTGAAGAAAGATTTCAGGAACTGAAATACCTCCTGACCCATGCACCCGTGCTAAATATTGCAGACCCAGATAATGATCTCCTTGTGTGTATAGATTCTTGCAAGGAAGGACTCGGAGGAGTCCTTATGCAAGAGGGACATGTAATTTTCTATGCATCCAGGAAATTAAATAGCATGAGATCAATTATGTGACCCATGACCTAGAGTTGGTTTCCATAGTATATGCTTTAAAAATGTGGAGGCTCTACCTCCTGGGTAGGAAATTTGTGCTTATGACATACCATTGTGGATTGAGACACCTGTTTGATCAACCAAAACTCA
>ML799256.1:16916-38954 GCA_009831015.1 Picea engelmannii
TGAAAGCTGGTGACTTGACTCCAGAATGATCATCAAAGGCTGGAGACATGCCCCCCAAGCTTCAATTCATTCACCGACTTTGAGGTTGTCACCAATTTCTGTGCTAGATGGAGAAAAAGGATACAGGTGGATGAAATGAAGGTCCAAGAGAGGTGACTGTTTCATTTTTAATGAGCTTGACACAAGAAAATAACTATGCTCAAGGTTCCAAGTTCAATCCCCAGATTGCTAATTCATTTTTTAACGAGCTTGCTACAGAGACGAAAACTATGCTCAAGGTTCCAGGTTCGATCCCCAGATTGTTGTTTGATTTTTTAACGAGCTTTCTACAGAGAAGAAAACTATGCTCAAAGCCTCTGTTTCATTTTTTAATGAGCTTGCCACAGATAAGAGAAACTATGCTCATGACCTCTATTTCATTTTTTAACGAGCTTGCCACAGAGAAGGGAAACTATGCTCGTGGTTGCTTCTTGATCATGGCTTCCAAGAGGATAATGCTTTGGAAGGATACCATGTCAAGGGACAAAACTCAGTCATGGATTCCAAGAGATCTTCGTCGGATGGAAGAGAATCAATCTGGAAGGAACACATGTCGAGGGTCGTGACAGGGGTAAGGAGATGAGGCTCCAATAACCCTACCGAAGAGATCACCATGTCAACTACCGGATCCAAATCATCGGAAGTTGAGGTTATGGGAGACAACGCTACATAATTGACATGCGGCGGGGGTGATACTGTCGGCATATAAGAACCACTTAGGGAGGTAACCCAGTCGGGGCCGATGAATGAAAGTTGATCAATGGTCACAATTCTTCCTCCGTGAGGGAAAGATACCACACGGAAAAGGGTGGATACAAGAGCTTTCATAGCATAGACGTAATCCCGCCCAAGGAGTAAAGAGAAATCCAAGGGGTCTCGAACTACCATGACATCGATAAAGATAGGTTTCCCTCCCAAAGTTACAGGAAACTGAGGAAGGATCCCTAAAGGTTGACTAGTTCTTCTGTTAAAAGATAACAGATTTTGTGTAACCGGTGCAAGCTGCAGACAACCCAAAGCGTACCAAGCAACAAAAGACAAAATACTAACAGATGCACCTTCATCTATCAGCGTTTGAGGAATGTCCCGACCACGAACCTGTACTGTAATCTGGAAAGGAATGTGGGAGGGAAGACAAGGTCCAGCTAGCGCACCCCAATAAAAAAGGATGGCTTCAGTACTTGGAGGGGGTTCCACAGGAGGAGGAGGAATGCCCCCAGGCATGGTAGAGTCTGTATTAACGAGAAAAACATGGGCAATATCGGGTTTAATTTCTAGAGAGAGAGTAGGATCGACCGATGATTGGATCGGATCGACCAATGGTGGACTTGGATAGACCACTTTGGCACTCTTCAGAGGAAGAGTGGGATTGACCGATGATGGGATCAGATCAACCACTTTGACATTCCTCAACGGAGGAATGGGATCGACCGATGGTGAAACTGGATCAACCACTTTGGCACTCTTCAGAGGAAGAGTGGGACTGACCGAGGAAGGGACGGGAGCAGTCACTTTGACATTCCTCAACAGAGGAATGGGATCGACCGATGATGAAACTGGATAGACCACTTTGGCACTCTTCAGAGGAAGAGTGGGACTGACCAAGGAAGGGACTGGATCAGTCACTGTGACATTCCTCAATGGAGGAATGGGATCGACCGATGGTGAAACTGGATCGATCACTTGAGTTGCATTCTCCAAGGGAAGAATGGGGTCGACGGGTGGAAACAGATCAACCGCTTTAGTGTCACTCTTTTGATGAAGAGCGGGACTGATCGATGATGGAACTGGATCAACTACTTGGGTTTGTGGTTCAATCGAGGGGGAAACTAGATTGACCACCTGATCAACCGGACTGACCGGGGATGGAACCGGATTGACCAGTCCATCAACCAATGATGGGTCGGAGGAAAGCTTACGATAACCTTTCGGAAGTTGAAGTTTTTCCAAAAGAGAAGAAGCCTCATCCATGCGAGGAAAAAGGTGAGAGTAATGATTACCTTTACATAACATGCAAGGGAACTTGACAGTTTACTTCTTCTTACCAACCTGAACATCACTAGTTGACGGGGTATCATCGACATGACTGACAGAGGCCGATGACGTGGAAGACCACATTTCTAAAACTTGGTTAAGACCGGGGCAATCCCTCAGAAAGTGGTCACCCTTACAAAGGCTGCAAGGGAATTTGGGTTTTGGATTCTTCCTTTTAATCTTTTTGACCTCATCAACACTCACAGTAATATCGACAGTAACTGGTTTCTTAGAGCCAACATCTGATGTTGTTGGGGCCTTGGTCCTTTTCGGGCTCTTCTTCTTCTTCTCTTTCCGTTTCTTCTTCTTCTGATCAACCTGGCTACTTGCTTTAGATATTTCACTAGGCGAAGAAGGAGAAATGGAAGGAGACTTGATGGGCGAAGAAGGCGAAAAGTCGACGTGAAGTTGATGTGTGGGTGGTGTATTGACATCTAAAGTATTAGGTGCAGCTAAAACATTGGGAGGATCCGAGATCACCAGAGTGGGGAACAACCAAACTGGTAATCCAATAGTGAGTCCTGGAAGACTCAGTGTGGCAACATATGGAGGACCAAAGTTTCCAAACGAAGGAAAGGTATAAGGTTCCCCAGGAGAAGGGGTTCCCCCATTGGTACTCCCAGGATTCAATGCCATTAACACTGACTCGACCTAAGGTCCACTAAGTAAAAGAAACAACATACACTAATAGAATCTAAGAATCACAACCAAGCAAACATGACCTTCTTTTGATGACTGTACTAGTTGGTGATGAAATCCAACGTCACGTGATCAAGTCCAGAAGGGGCGGGGATAGGGTGGAACAGTTACAATGGTGACCTGCTTAACGGACTTACGCCTTGGTGCAATATTCCACACAGTAATTTTGGATTTACCCTCCAAGGAGCCCGAGTGATTTTGACCGATGTCTTCTCCAGGTACAGTGAGACTTCCCGTCACCGTCACCTTGTGTAAGACCCTAAATATTATGGACACTAAGGTTACCAATTCGCAGTCAGCCCCTGGGCGGGAACAGTCAACAGTCCGATCCGAACGTACGGGCAGGGTATCGAGCCCGAAATCAACTAAAAGGCTTCCATGCAGTAATTGTGGATTTACCTTGAAGCGATCCCCATAATACGATCTGACCACCACAATCAGTTAAACCATGGAGGGTTAGTCCTTGTAGCTCACCCGAATGCGACCTCGTGCGTAACCCCTGTGTGAGAGGGGGATCCCAGGAAGACTTATACAATGATTGGATTTGACTCTCCCTACCTCAGGATGCTACTGTTTGTTTTGGAAACTTTGGAGAGTTATGCTCACAGCCTAATCCAAAGTACTAAGCCTAGTCTACTGTTGGTGGAGGATCCTAGAAAAGAAAAAGTTCTAAATAATTTTTAATTAGCGTTGATTTTTATAGCTGTTCTTTACTCGAAAAGGGGTGCATGGAAGTGAAATGAATGGAATTATGACTCAGTCCCAAAAATGCATCAAAAATGATAAGCATTCATTTTTGTTTGATGAACATCTATCTAAGGGCGAGAGAGAGAGAGTTATTTTCACTAACAAGCACTAATAAGGAGTGTCCTCAAACAAGTTTTCTTCAATCAAATCCTGATGTGATGCTAAAACTTTTGATATGCCTTCTAACATTCACAATCAATCATGAAGATGCTTTTTATTGTTTGCATATGAATAATGATCAATTCAACACAATGCTTGTCTTGCTAATTATCTTCTCGGATGAATGAAAATCAGACCAACACAAGCAAGAATCATACAAACAATACACCCTCTCATTGTGATCAAAACAAGAAGCGAAAGAAAAGAAACAAATAAAGAAAAATCAAACTTCACACCCAAAAGAAAAAGTTGAAGAACAATGATCTTAACTAAAACCAAATGGAAAGATATGTAGACCTTTGATGACCTTCACCAACATTTTTCGTTCAGTTGATGAGGAGAGAAAGACAATGTATGGGTTCCAAACTACAAATGGCAGAAAAGCTCAACAACAATAGTGAACAAGGCTACAAAATCCAAACAACAAGATGTTTTTTCTTCAAACAAAAGACAGATGTCAAAGCTGGAAAGAAGAAGGATTGACTCACAAGGTTACCCAGCAAGAGAGACACAGAGGAAAAACCCTGAAAAAAAACAATTCTGGAAGGTTTATTGGCCAAAGGAGGGTTGGCGCTCTGTTTCCAAAGGCAAGGAGCATTATAGCGCTCTGTGCAAGGTTATTAGGGAGCGTTGGCGCTCTGTTAACACAGGGACAGGGGCGCCAGGTTAAAAAACTCCCCAAAATGTCAAAAATTCCAAAAATTGTAATTCAATCTCGACAATTAGGCTGTGTATGATGGGGTAGGAAGCCAATCAGCCCATGAAACCAATCAAAAGAGGAGTGGACCAGGTCTGAAACAATCAAGGGGTAGAACTAGGTCAATGAGGAGAAATCAAAATAAGAAGTTTCGATTTGAGGCTATCTCCCCAGTGGAGTCGCCAGTTTCTGTTGTAGGAAAATCTCCCTGCGGATAGGTGGATTACCTCAAAGAGCTTGACCCTAACTCTAAGACAGAAAATGCTTAACATGGACATTGACTTCCTTTCAAATCTATACAAACCAACACATGAGAAGGAAGGAGAACAAAAGTACCTCTTTATCGACGTTTGTCCCTGCACGCTCCGAGTTGCGCTCTGATCCTTTGCTCCTCGCTGAGTCCTGTAGACAAACAAGATACGACCACTTCCTACTCTATTGATATTAGCTTGAAAACAAATCTATCTATCAATGATAAGTTCATGTAACATTAGACACAAACTAGAAATAAACAGGCCAAGTGTGTCATATTGATGAGAATAATGACAACAATACTTACAATCGTAGATGCGAATGCGACAGCTTCGTCAAGTCCCCTTCATCTAACCCTTTCTCGAAAGATCCACAACCTGGATAACAACAACTTCACTGATCACTCTCCTTTGGCTGACTGTGTGTTTCCTATGAGATCATAGGTTTCATGCTAGCCGTTCCTCCCCCTTTTCACCATCATAGAGCTTGCTTATATAGGTTAAGAGGAGCTTAACCTCTTGAGTTATCTTTAGAATAAGTTGGGGAACTTCCTCCTCAGATCAGGGATTCTCTGATGGAACCAAGAATTCGAATGCAACTACCTTCTAATCTTGAAAGATCCTCCCCTTATTCTCCTCAACGGGCCAACCATTGCCCTAGATTAGGCATTGCTCCCTCAAAAGGGGCATCGGAGCATTGTAGCGCTCCCTAAGAAGCTTGAGGGGAGCGCCAGCGCCCTAAAGGTGGATAACGCTCCTTTAGATGGGGCAGGGGAGAATTATAATGCTCCCTGAAGCCTTATAGGGGAGTGCCAACGCTCCCTAGACTGATATAGGGGAGCGCTCACCCCTAAAACCTTTGACCAAAAGCTCTCTTCAGGTGTTAAAAGTTCCTTGACTTCAGTTAACCAGTTCTCCTTCTCCAAACCTAGTGTATGAGATGTTTTAAGTGCCTCCTTAGTGTCGTCGTTAAGGAAGTATGCTTGAATAGCGTTTGCGACACTTATGAACAACTTGCGACACTTGCGAAAGTTGTAAGGAAGATGCGACACTTACGACAATTGAGAGGAATATGCGACACTTATCCAGTTGAGTAATTTTGACGTGTAACACTCATGATCACGAACCTAACTAAATCATGGTGAAGAGGTGGGTGTGCAACCCCAATACTCGTCAGAGGGTCCATATGACCAAGACCTGAGAGCCCTTCGCTAGGCCCAAAAGGAGTGAAGCTATTATGAGTTTGGGACTCTGGGAGTTCGGAGCTCTAGGAAGTATGACTTCACAACCCTCGAAAATAACCGAAGGTAACCTATCGGTATGGTTACTAGCGAGGTTGACCGATAGCTGGAGATTACCCTTTAATCAATCCCATCATTAAACCCTGCCCACTTTCCGATCGTGAAGCATCATGAGTCGTAGATTTGAGGATACTTGGGAGCTTCCCTAACCGTTGGATCTATGCCGGGGTTAGCTCGACACTGACCACTTTGAGAGTAAAAAGGAAATTGCGCAACCAAACCCTCGAACGCCGAAGTCACAAAGCGATGTGAACTATTGATCCGAAGAATCTATGAGACCTCTCGTGACTGTTAGATCTATACATTGTTCAACTCAATGATGACCACTCAAGGAGTAAAAGGGAAATTGCACAACCAAACCCTGAACGCCAAAGTCACGAAGCGATGAGGACCATTGATCCTGAGAAGCTACGGGACCTCTCGTGACCGTTCGAACCAGACATTGGTCAGGCCGACATTGATCTCTCTGAGAGTAAAAAGGAAATTGTGTAACCAAACCCCCGAACGCAGAGGTTACGAAGTAACTCGAACCATTTATCCAAGGACCCTTGGGGTCCTTCCTCACTGTTAGATCTAAGTCACAGTCAGTTCAACTTTGACCACTCCAGAAGAAAGGGAGTGTCAAGCGGGTAAAACACATGAATGTCAAACTCGTGAAGTGAAGAGGACAGTCGATTCGAGGATCACTCAGGATCCCCTCTGACCGTTGGATCTAGGCCATGGTCAGCCCGACGCTGACCACTCCAGGAGTAACAAGGAAATCGCACAACAAATTTCTTGAACACCGAAGTTGAGAAGCAACAGAGGTCGTAGATCTATGGATCTACGTGGACACTTCTCGACCATGAGATCTAAGGGGCGTTGGAAGGATGTCAGTCTAGAGTGACATGGTACACTAACATCACTCGGGGTGATGTGGACCCACATCTGACATGTGACATGTCACCTCGATCTGTGATGTTCGCAGACCTTATATGCCCATTAAAACGTGACATGTGTCAGCCATTTATAGGTCCACGTGTTGCCTCTGCCCTGCCGCGTGTCACCCCCCTGGTACATATGTGCTTGGATTATTAGCAGATGTAGTACCTGGGACCCACCTGTCCTTCCCTTTGCATTTAATACACCACCGCGTGGAAGGGTGGACCCTTCAGGAGTCTGGGACTTCAGAACTCTAGAGGTTTGGGGTGTAGTATCATAGATAAAATGAAAGGGCCAAAGGTCGGAGCCATGTGGTGAGGTTTCTAGATCCTTTGGGAGTTGAGGATTTTGGGACTCTGGAGGATAGGCGCGTAGAAGGAAAAAGGGGCGTTCAGTGCCGAAGTGTCGAACGTTAAATTTCCCTAAATTCTAATCTTATGTGTTACAAGAAGGGGAAGGTGGTGGATGCCACATCTACGCCACATAGGAATACAAGTGGAAAGATCCATGTGGAAATGAAGTGACTTGAGGCAGATATGATACAAACCCTAAAACTTTAAGGGACCATAAATTTTGATCCAGAGCTCGATTTTGAGCATGACGATAGTTGTTGGAAATCTCCTGATGAGCATAAGACAATGGTGTCGTTAAGAATAGGTTTAGAGATATTTGAGAGAAAGTGAAATTTTGATGCCCCATCCCTTAAATATTCCTTTAAGGGGTTGGGTATGTTACAAATTGGTATCAGAGTGGGAAACAACACTTGGCCTACTTGGGCTCATGAACGAGTCCCGTAAAAATCTTATTATAGAAGTTTTAAGGGGTAACACCCTATCATACCCAATTCCTGAGAAGCTTATTTAAACCTCCACTGAAGAGAGGAATGAAACCTTCTGCTATGGCCATATGTTTTGAAAATTTGAACTGTATACAACTAGTGTTTCAAGTAAAGAAGTTGACTTTACCTTACAAATTGTATGTGTTGTTTATAAACTAGTAGATAATTAACTAACAATTTTTTTTTTATCAACACTCAAGTGGTTAGTGGACAAAAATAAAACTACAATGTCCAGGATGGTGACACACCATGAATTGAGGGAAATCTCCCACAATAGAGGGGAAAAATATGATGAGAGGAGGGCGGTGGAAACCCCTCCAGATTTGGCTGAAACCATAAGAAGCCTCATGGAATAATTATCGAGATGCAAGGCTGACAATGAAAGGCTGATAAAAGATTAGGAAATTTTTTTTGAAATTAACGCAACCCTACTGCAAAGCCTATCAGATATACAAAGGCAGCTACAACATGGACCAACAACAAGTCATGTGGACAGAAATCATACTAAGAAAACTCAAAGTCCACCTGAGATACAAATTCATGGTCCTGAAAGTGGCCACACAAGGAGGAGAATCTCAAAGAAGGCCCAACATGCAGCCAAGATAAATTCAACGGAAGAATCCTCTGGTGAGGAAACTGACAACTCCAATGAATCTTCTAGTGGCAAGACTAGTTCACATTCTCAAGGGAGAATAAAGAAGAGGAAACATTCCAAGAGCTGTGAGCCTTGAGAGTTTAAGAAATCCAAACCACCCACATTCAATGGAGAAATTAAAAAGGGGGAAGAAGCAGAAGTTTGGCTACTTGGCTTGAAGAAGTACTTCATAGTCCATGACTACTCTGAAAACTTAAAGGCTCGAATAACCATTTTCAACATGAATGGAAAGGCCTCCATTTGGTGGGAAGACCTTAGGAATGTGAAAGAAATCCATGAGAAGGACTTGTCATGGAAACAATTTGAGAAATACTTCAAGAATAAGTATATGTCATAGAAATACTTTGATGGGAAGACCAAGGAGTTTTATGAACTCAAGCTGGGACAACTCACAATAGATGAATATATCAAAAAATTTCTTGAATTGATCAGGTATGTGCCCTACATAAAGGATGAAAAGTTAAAGATGCAACGATTCATTAGTGGACTGCCTCAGTCCTTCTGGGACATAATTGAATTTGATGAGCCAAATACCTTAGAATACACTATCCAGAAGGCAAGGTATTGCTACGAGCAATTCAAGAATAAGAAAAAAACTCACGAGGATTGGAAGAGGAAAAGTAATTCGGGATTCAAGAAGAAGGGGTTTAAATCCAAAAGATTTAAGAACCATGGGAAAAGTTCTAAGATGATCCTTCCTACTATCAGTGTATATCAACATAATTTTCCATCTCAGAGTGGTAATAAACCCTTTGGCTCATCCCCAAGTAAGACTGATAACACAAAGAGAGAGCCTTTGAAATGTTGGGGTTGTAGAGAATAACATCTACTGAGGGACTGTCCACATAGGCAAAAAAAAAATAGGAGGGTCTATAACGTCCAAGAGGCTACCATAGTCAATGATGTGGCTAGGAGCATGCCACAAATCTATGCAACCTTAGATAATAGACAAGATGATCAACAAGCTTCCATGGTGGATATGGAAGGTATGATTTCCAACCAACTAGTTTCCATTTTAATTTAATTGACCCTGGTTCTAATCTGAGTTATGTTGCCCCTCAAACTATTAAGAAATGTAAATTGTAGCAAGCAAAACATGCTAAATCATGGATAATACAAATAGCCACTGGAACCAAAATAAAGGTAGCAGAGGTCATACCAACATGCCAATTCATTATGAATGGATTACCCACCCAAGCCACCTTAAACATGCTCCCTTTAGTATCTTATGACCTGCTAATTGGCATGGACTGGTTAGATGCCCATAAAACCAAGTTGGACTGTTACAATAAAACTTTGGAGTGTGAATATGCAGGAGGGAAAAATATGACCCTACAAGGAATTCAAAATCATGTATCAGTGAGACAAATATCAACCCTTCAAGTGAAGAAGTATTACATAAAAGGATGTCCTTTGTATGAAATACAAGTGTTGAACTCTGTTGAGGCCAATAAACCAAGCCTATAGGACCATCCCATATTATGAGAGTATAAATATGTGTTTCCAGAAGAGGTACCAGTTTTACCTCCAAGAAGAGATATTGGCGTTTCAATAGAACTTGTACTGGGAGAAGTGCCAATGTCTAGAACGCCCTATAGAATGAGTACACCAGAGCTAGTTGAACTCAAATTGCAATTAAAGGAGATGTTGGAAAAAGGATACATTTGGCCTAGTGTGTCCCCATGGGGAGCACCAACCTTTGTGAAAAAGAAGGATGGCACCCTCAGGTTGTGCATAGACTATAAACAACTCAATATGATGACCATTAAGAATAAGTATCCCTTGCCAAGGATCAATGACTTGTTTGACCAATTAAGGGGTGCTACAATTTTCTCCAAGATTGAATTGAGGTCTATATACCATCAAGTCCGAATTAAGGATGAAGACATCCACAAAACAACTTTTAGGACAAGATATGGACACTATGAATTTGTGGTGGTGCCATTTGGGCTTACCAATGCACCAACCACTTTTATGTGCTTAATGAATAATGTACTCAGCAAGTTCTTGGATAGATTTGTGTTGGTTTTCATTGATTACATCCTAATATACTCTAAGAGTAGGGAAGAGAATGAAGAACATATCAAGTTAGTGCTTCAAGTTCTAAGAGAACATCGAATTTATGCTAAGTTTAGTAAGTGTGAATTTTTCCAGAAACAAGTCCATTACTTGGGACATGTTATTTATGAAGGAGTGGCAATTGATCCTCACAAGATAAAATCCATTATGGATTGTCCTACCCCAAAGGATGTATCTGATATCAAATCCTTTATGGGCCTAGAAAGATACTATAGAAGGTTCATACAATGATTTTCCAAGATCGGTTTCCCAATCACCTCCCTTTAGAAAAAGGGAGTTAATTTCATTTGGACATTAGAATGTGAAGAGAGATTCCAAGAGCTGAAATACCTTCTAACCAATGCACCTGTGCTGAAAATTGTAGACCCAAGAAATAACTTCCTTTTGTGTACAAATGATTGCAAGGAAGGGCCCAGAGGAGTCCTTATGCAAGAAGGACATGTGATTTTTTACGAATCCAGAAAATTGAATGAGCATGAAATCAATTATGTGACCCACGATCTGGAGTTGGCTTCCATAGTAGATGCTTTAAAAATGTGGAGGCATTAACTCCTAGGTAGAAGATTTGTGCTCATGACATACCATAGTGGGTTGAGATATTTGTTTGATCAACCAAAAATCAATGCTAGACAAGCTAGATAGATGGCCCTCCTTAGTGAATTTGATTTCAAAATCAAACATATCAAAGGAAAATAAAATAGGGTGGCTGATGCCCTTAGTAGAAGTATGAAAGTGATTCACTTGGTAGCTGTAAGAACCTGTGAATCAAATGTCAAGAGGAGATTCAAAAGTGCACAAGAAACAAATGCATTTTTCAAGACTGTGAAAGCATATTTAGAGCAAGAGCCGACCGAGCTCAAGTATGAGGGTTATTGATTACTAAATGATGACCTGCTAACCTACAAAGGTAGGTTGTATATCCCAAATTTTGACGACTTGAAGAAGTTCATAATGGATGAACTACACAAAAGACCATATATTGGTCATCCCGGTTATCAAAAAATGAGCACAACCATTAGGAAGCTATTTTATTGGCCCGTGATGAAAAAGGAAATATCTAATTACGTAGCTAAATGTCTAGAGTGTCAACAGGTTAAATAATAACACCGACATACAACAGGGCTGTTGCATCCCCTACCAATCCCATAATGGAAATGGGAAACCATCTCCATGGATTTCATCACAGGGTTACCAAAATCAACCAAAAAGAATGATCCCTGTCAAATCAACTTGCAAGGCAATAGATATTGCCATTATTTTTATGAAGGAAATATTTAGACTGCATGGCATGCCTAAATAAATCATATCCGACTGAGATACAAAATTTACTTCAAACTTTTGGAAATATCTATTTACTGGTTTTGAAACTAAATTGCTATTCAATACAACCTATCACCCTCAAACTGATGGAAAAATAGAGAGGGTAAACCAAATATTAGAGGACATGTTAAGGATGCATGTAATGCATCAACCCAAGAAGTGGGAAGACTACCTACCCTTGATAGAGTTTGCTTATAACAATGAATATCAAGAGTCATTAAAGATCATCCCTTTTGAGGCCCTCTATGGTAGACAATGAAATATTCTAATCAACTGGAATAACCCAATAGATATAATTACAATTGGAACAAATATGCTAAAGGAAATGGAACAACAAGTAATTCAGATAAAACACAATATGAAAATAGCTCAGGATAGAAAAAAAAGTTATGCAGACAGAAAGAGGACTCCTAGAGAGTTCAAAGTAGGGGATCATGTGTATCTCCGAGTTAGAGCCAAGAAAATATCCTTGAGAATGGGAGCCTATGTCAAGATGGCACCTTGATATTGTGGACCCTTTGAAATTCTGGATAGAGTGGGACCTGTAGCGTATAGACTAGCACTTCCTCCCACAATGAAGGCACATAATGTTTTCCATGTTTCATTACTGAAGAAATATATACATGATTCTAATCATATAAATGATTGGTTTGTGATTTAGGTGGAAACAGAGGGAGAATTCCTTCCAGAGCCACAATGCATAATAGATAGGAAGGAAATCCCACTCAGGAACATAACCATTGCATAGGTCAAGGTGCAGTGGAAACACTTTGGTCCAGATGAGGCTACATGGGAAATGGAGGATGCCATGAAACAAGCATACCCATTTTTATTTACTTCTGTACATACATAACACATCGACAGGTAGAACATCGGGGATGATATTCCTTTAAGGGGGGGGAATTGAAATACCCCTATTTTCCCCAGCTTGTAAATATAACTATAACTTGCCTATATACTATGGGAAGACTGAATATGTGTGGACATTGGAACCAATGAACCTTTTTATTATAAAAGGTAATGTAAATATATATATGTATTTTCTATCATTAAATAAAATGGATAGTGTTGCATAACTGTTGAGGAGGGGGTTTGCTAAGGTAGACCATGATGGTATGAGAGAGAAGGTGAGGGGAACCATAAATGGTTGAGATGACCCCCACCAAACCAATACCTTATTGGATTTAAATTTATTAGGCCCAGAATAATCCTCTAACCCAGAAATAAGTTACCAGTTAGGCTGGTAATTGGGAAGTCCTCCTCAAGAGTTAATGAAGAGATGGACATAGTACCCATCTGAAGGAATTTATGAACTGACCACGAGTTTGGGATTCAGACCCATGCAATATTGTTGAGGAAGGAAATAAAAGAAAGGAACTCGTGCGAAAAGGGGGATGGGAAGAAGAGAAGAGCGTATGCAACTCTTGGGTTAGGAAAAGAACTGAAAGACAATCTCATTCTGGTTGTAAGAATCTACTGGCAATGTTTTCAGTCCAAGATGATAAACAAGGTTGGAAAGAAGATTGCAGACCCCCTTGCTTGGTAGAGAGAAAACCATTTTTCCAAGTCTTGTGGGAGGAGGAGAATAACCTCCGTCCCTGACTGTCGTTGAACAAGAAGAAGGAGTCTCTCTGGGAGCATCATGGTCTAGCTAGGGGGTGGCCAACGTTAAATCTATTCAGGAGTGGCTATGCCTACGGTTGGGTGGAAATGGGAACTCCTCTCGACAGTTGCTTCATGAATCATGGTTTCCTGATAAGTATTTTTATGCTCTGTATACTAAACTTGAAAATATGGTTGAATGTATGTGTCTATGACACAAATTTGTATNTCTGTGAACCCATGCTTTCTAATTGGTTTCTACTTGCTTTCTCTTAACAACTGGAGAGTTATGAGACGCAGGTCTATAAATGAGTCTAAGGATAGGTTCACAGTTCTTGTATGAGTTGAGAAATCTATTTTTGTGTTTTATAACTTAATTCTAGAGATGGAAGGCACTTCCTTCAAACTAGTCATCGGTGTGACCGGGGGCTCATGACTGCGACCCTAACTAAATCATGGTGAAGAAGTGGGTGTGCAGCCCCGAGACCCATCAGAGGGTCCATGTGACCAAGACTTGGGAACCCTTTGCTAGGCCTAAAAGGAGCGAAGCTATTATGACTTCGAGACTCCAGGATTTTGGAGCTCCGGGATGTATGACTTCACAACCCTTGAAAATAACCGAAGGTAACCTACTGGTACAGTTACTAGTGAGGTTGACTGACAACTTTTGGTTACCCCTTAATCGATCCCAATTTTAAATCTTGACCATCTTTCTGGTCACAAATAATCATGAGCCATATATATGAGGATACTCGAGAGCTTCCTTGACCATTGGATCTATGCCAGGGTTAGCCTGACGCTGACCACTCGAGGAGTAAAGAGGAAATTTCACAACCAAACCCCCGAATGCTGAAGTCCTGAAGTGACGAGGACCGTTGATCTAGAGAATCTCTAAGACCTCTCATGACTGTTCGATCCATACATTGGTCAGCCCGAAGCTGACCATTCCGAGAGTAAAAATGAAATTGTGCAACTAAACCCCTTAATGCCAAAGTCGCGAAGCGATGAGGACCATCGATCCGGAGAAGCTATGAGACCTCTCATGACCATTTGATTTAGACATTGGTCAGCCCAACACTGACCACTCTGGGAGTAAAAAGGAAATTACACAACCAAACCCCAGAACGTCGAGGTTACAAAGTAAATCGAACCATTGATCTGAGGACCCTCGAGCTCCTTCCTGGTCATTAGATCTAACTCGTGTTTAGTCCAACTTTGACCACTCAGGGAGAAAAGGAGTGTCAAGCGGGTAAAACCCCCTAACCTCGAACTCGCAAAGTGATGAGGATTGTTGATCCGAGGATCAGTCAGGATCCCCTCTTACCGTTGGATCTAGGGCATGGTCAACCTGCCGTTGACCACTCTGGGAGTAACAAGAAAATCACACAACGGATTTCCCAAATGTTGAAGATGTGAAGCAAGAAAATCCATGGATCTATGGATCTACGTGGACACTTCTCGACCATGAGATCTAAGGGGCATTGGAAGGTTGTCATTCCAGAGTGACGTGGCACACTGATGTCACCTAGGGTGACATGGACCCACATATGACGTGCCATGAGTCACCTCGATCTGTGATTTTCACAGATACTATATTCCCATTAAAACATGACACATGTCACCCACTGATAGGGCGACATGTCACCTCTTCCATGCCACTTGTGACCCCCCTGGCACATATATGCTTGGATTATTAGCGAGTGGAGTTCCTGGGACCCACTTGTCCTTCCCTCTGCATTTAATACACCACCGCGTGGAAGGGTGGGCCCTTTGGGAGTTTGGGACTTCAGAACTCTGGAGGTTTTTGGTGTAGTATCATAGATAAACCGAAAGGGACAAAGGACATAGCCACATGGAAAGGTTTCAGGATCCTTCGAGAGTTTAGGATTTCATGACCGTGGAGGATAGACATGTAGAAGGAAAAAGGGGTGCTCAACGTTGAAGTACCGAAAGCCAAATTTCCCTAAGCTTATGTGTTACACGAAGGGGTAGGTGGTGGATTCCACATCTACGCCACATAGGAATACAAGTGGCAAGAGCCACGTGTAAATGAAGTGACTTGAGGCGGATATGATACAGACCTCGAAACTTCAAGGGGCCATAAATTTTGATCCAGAGCTCAGTTTTGAGCATGATGATAGTCGTTGGAAAGGTCCTGACCAGAAGAAGACGATGGTGCCATTAAGAAGAGCTTTAGAGATGTTTGAGAGAAAACAAAATTTTGATGCCCCATCCCTTAAATGTTCCTTTAAGGGGTTGGGTGTGTTACAAATACATTCCAAATGGTGGTATTAACACCACATAATTTCACATTGCATGATAGGTGGCTATTCCAAGTTCTCACACGTGGCACCAACATACGTGGCTAGCCCATATCAGGTCCACCCTGTTTATCGGATTTTTCTTAATTACTAGGCTCTAGATTCAAGTGGGTTTCTATAAAGACAATTTTATTATAGAAAGCACCTTTAAACCAATTTTTTATACATAATCTACCGCCAAATTCATTCTACCTCATAGCATGTTCGGATATAGAATCATAGATAAGTTGGAGTTTGTGTTTTATGAAATGCAAAGCTCTCCCCATGGACCTAACCCTAAATCAATAATTTTTTTATATCACTTCAATTCTATGAGAAGGGAAAGCGTAATAAGGGGTATTAATAAAGGGCTAACCCATGTCACCAACATATGTGGCTAACCATGTTATGTCCTCCTTGTTTATCAATATTTTCTTAAGTATCAAGCTCTGGATTCAAGTGGGTTTTTGTAAATCCAAATTTGTTACAAAAAACACCATTAAACCAAAATTTTCTATGTATGTAACCTCCAAATTAATTCTATTTTATAACATGTTCAAATATGGAATACTGGGGGCTTCTGGAATCTCGGGGGCTTGGAGTTTGTGTTTTATGAAATTCATACCACTCCTCGTGGACCTGACCCTAACTTAAGATAATATTTATATCACTTCATTTATGTGAAGAAGGGAAATGGTAATAATGGTTATTGATGAAGGGACATGTGGCAAGCTCATAGGAGTTTGTTCTCACATGTGGCACCAACATACGTGGCTAACCTATGCTAAGTCTTCCTTGTTTAACACAATTTTCTTAATTATTAATCTCTAGATTCAAGTGGAGTTTGTGTTTTATGAAATGCAAACCACTCCCCGTGGACCCGACCCTAACTCAAGATAAGCTTTATATCACTTCATTTATGTGAAGAAGGGAAAGGGTAATAATAGTTATTGATAAAGGGACATGTGGAAATCTCAGAGGAGTTTTTTCTCACATGTGGCAGCAACATACGTGGCTAACCTATGCTAAGTCTTCCTTGTTTAACATAATTTTCTTAATTATTAAGCTCTAGATTCAAGTGGGTTTTTGTATAGTCAAATTTATTACAGAAAGCACCCTTAAACCAAGTTTTTCTATGTATGCAATCTCTAAATTCACTCTACTTTATAACATGTTTAGATATAGAATCTTGGATGGGTTGGAGTTTGAATTTTATGAAAAAAAATATCTCCCCACTGGACTTGACCCTTAATCAAGGCAAGCTTTGTATCACTTCATGTCTGTGAATAAGGGCAAGGGTAATAAGAGGTATTAATAATTCCACATGGCAATATTATCACTACATAATTGCACATTGAAGGATAGTTGGCTAGTTGAAGTTCTCACATGTGACACCAACATACGTGGCTAATCCATGTTAGGTCCTCCCC
Source organism: Picea engelmannii (assembly GCA_009831015.1). Lineage (NCBI taxonomy): Eukaryota > Viridiplantae > Streptophyta > Pinopsida > Pinales > Pinaceae > Picea > Picea engelmannii. The sequence continues at coordinate 33,989 of ML799256.1, forward strand.
ATTTATCAAAATTTTCTTAAGTATTAGGCTCAAGATTCAAGTGGGTTTTTTTAAAGCCAAATTTATTACAAAAATCACCCTTAAACCAAATTTTTCTAGGTATGCAACCTCCAAATTCATTCTACTTTATAACATGCTTGGATTTTGAATCCTATATGGGTTGTAGTTTATGTGTTATGAAATGAAAATATCTCCCCATGGACCCAAACCAACCAAACCTAAATCAAGACAAGCTTTATATCACTTCATGTCCATGAAGAAGGGAAAGGATAATAAGGGTTATCAATAAAGGGCTAACCCATGTGTAACACACCCAACACCCTAATCCTTACTTAGGTTGGTGGGGTGTCATAATTTCCTCTTTCAACCTTCTAATTTCTCTTCCAATCCATAGCTCCAAACTCAATTATGAGTCCATAAGCCAATTTTTCTCCTCGAGATATTTCCAACAGTTGTACTCGCACCTGAGTTTGAGCTTTGGTTAGAAAGTAATGGCTTCCTTAAAGTTTCTTGGGCACTCTCCTCATGATGACGTTATAACATCCACGTGGACCTATCCAATTTCTATAAGATGAGATAACCAGTCCATTAGCGCACACATCAACCTATCCATATATTTCTTGTTGACATGTTCTGTTGTCAACCCATCCGACACAAGCCATCAGGCTTCCATGCTCACAATGCTATCGAAATACCCTCTATTGGAAAACCCTCATTAGAAGTTCAAGTCCATGGATATATCTGAAATCTGAAGCATGATACACTGTCAGAATCTCGCTCCTTCGGACTTATAGTGTTGGAAAACCCTCTCGAACAATTCATTCCAAAGGAAACCTTCTGAACAATCTGACGATATAGATCATTTATGATCAATAGTCCTTATCCTTTCACATTCCCAAAACTAACTGATATTTGACAGAGCCTCCTGAATTCAACATATCCAATGCTCGTGATTTATTCAATCAGACGACTGAGACCTCTTTGGTCTAAAAATGTGTGCGACCTTTAGTCAGTCAGATGCACTTGTTCAAAAACAAAATACTCCTAGTTACCTTCTGAATTAATCCTTTCGATAAGAAGTTTTTCGAGGGATTTGATGACAAATGGTCCCCAAATCCAACGATCTTGATCTCTATGGATATTTCAACCCACACAATGGTTAACAATTATGACAAACTTTGACCAATTTTCAATGGACAAGGTCTATAGCCAAATCAACGGCTCAGATCTTATCGATTTGGCTCTTCGAAAAATCGACGGTTCTCGCCCACTCGGGCTTGCACCTTAGAGGTTCTCTCTATCAGAAAGCACCAACCAAACAAACTTTTTGGATGTTTCTAAAACCAAACTTTTGACCAACCTTCGGGTTTCATTGGTTCATCCTGACCTTATCACCAGAGGACACCTGTCCCCCTCTCCACATGTCACCAACCACGTGGAAACCTCCAATATGCCTACCCTTGTTGGTGTGTCCCTTGAAACAAAATACCCACAAGGCATGCTAACTCGAAAAGCTATTGTGACATATTTTCTCCCCTATTTGGCCCTTCCAATACAACTTTCTCATCTGATAGATCAGATGGTTTGCACTCGTGTCGATCAATGAATTAGATCACTTCGGGCTCTCAAATAGCATGACCTTTACTTGGCCACTAGGCTCGAAAGATTCAATGGTTTGGATCCATCTCTTTCTAATCTAGCACCTCCTTGCTCATGAGATTGAGCAACCCAGATTGAACAAGATCAACATCCCAGATCCTCGCGGCCTCCCAAGTCTTCATGTCCTTTAACTGGCCCCTAGGCCTAATAGTTCTAATGGTACCAATATGTTCTCCCATGCATAAATGACTCTTGTTCCTTTGAGCTTGTTCTCATGACCAAATTTCATCGAGAACTCATGAAACCACAACATATGAGTTGTTTCCACAACTTGAAACCCACAAGGATTGTGGTCTCACGCTGTTGGACACACCGATCACATTGAGAGGGGGGGTGAATCAACGTGAGGGATATTTTACACTTCTCACAAAACTTTAGTTAGCAATCACCGTTCACAACATCATTACTTATTACTTCCATTCATACTTAGTTGCTTGTATGTAAATATATCTCAATGGCATACATTAACAATAAATATCTATGCACCACCACAATAAAGAACACAGGGAACACCAGATATATGTATAAGTTTCTTTTGTATTACGAACTACATTAATCCTTGGGTTTTATTAGCACCAACTGAAATAGAGCACCAACTCTCAATGCACGACCTAACTTGCATATCTCAACACCAACTGAGATGTGTGGAATCCAACCCTCAAGTACAAGACCCAACTTGTAGACATAAAACAATATGTCAAACTGTACCAACACAAGTGCATCAACTACACACAACCTATCACAACAATCTATCACCTCAACCTATATCATCAATCTCATCATCCAAATCTTATTTGTAACTCTGTAACAGAGATGGTGTATGTGATCACAAACATGCAAACCTTCCTTAACTTCAACAACAAGAGACTAGCATTTTCATCAAACTTTACTTTAGTCTCACATGACTAATTTTGGATTAGTCAACAACCCTAACTTGCAACAATCATAAATATGTACCTGTAATGAATGAAGGTATGAAAATGGTAAAAAATGTTCTTCAATGTCTTTTCTACAATTCCTCCAGGTTTCACTGCTTGGAACCTCCCAGAAAAGGAGTTAGAGCAAAAATGGAATACCTTGCTGAATTTTGGCTTATTCTAGAGAGCTAACTTGTATACCATGCCACATGCGAAATATTTTCTATATGGATATGAAAATGGTAAAAAACATACTACATAATTTACTTTAACCAATTCATTTGGTCTTACTAAATTTGGATTTGTTATGAAGAAGTTATGACGTTTTTACCCGGAACACCTGTTTTAGACTAATTTAAGGACTAGCCAGAAATCGTATCTTCCACAGAGTGTAACTTCCAAACTACAACGACCCACACGATGGAATTTTTATCACAGTTACTTGGATATGTTTTCTCAACAGCCTCCATATTTTGTTGTTTGAATCATTCTAGAAAACAAGTTATTGTGAAAATGGTGAGATGACCTGTAAATAACATACCTTAGAAAGCATCATCAAAAGACTTTATCCTCCCTTGAATTTCGGCCTTCTTTACTTCACCTTCCCTGTAAAATTCTCCTTATATCTCCTTTGATTACCTCAATCACTTGTATATATTCAATATTCTCAATGTAATACAAATGGGAGACCCTTGCTCTCTTATTTATACTCTCCAAGTAGCTTCCTCTAGAAGTATCCACTTAACCACTTTGTCCACTTAGCCACTTTTTCCACTTAACCAACTTTGTCCACTTAGACACTTTGTCCACTTAACCACATTGTCCACTTAACCACTTTATCCTCAAATAATAAACTCTCCACTTCTAGTTGCAACTAATTTATTTTTAATTGTTTTCTTGTTGCAACCACTTAACCCATGACTAACGACTTTGACTGGTCAACTTATTCTAGGAGATTCTAGAATAATTTGACTTCTTTGAACTTATAGGGGCTTCTAGATAACTCATGAGGGCTCTCCAACTTCACATGGCCATAAATCTCTAACAATGAGGAGTTATGTGACATTCCACATATCAGCAGAAACACATGACATATATTGTCCATATGGGATAGTTTCTCCTGCAAATTCATTGATCTTCATTACATTATTCCTTAATCAAAATTGGGTTCCATAACCACATTACTGGGTTACTCAACCACCTAACCATTTGGACTTCACAAAGCGCCTTTCCGTGAGGGTTTTCACCATAAGGGGACCACTTTGATAAATTTATCCAAGAGTGTCTTCCCATGAGGGCCTTCACCATAAGGGGACCACTTTGGAGTTTATCCATTTATTTCTTCCTATCAAACAGGACATGAGATCAATGATATAACTCCCTTTAATATCAACACATCATTATGACACCACTTGACACCAACCCTTTGACAACAATTACATCAATGACCATATAACCAATAATCAATATATCAATGATACAAACACATCACTATGACAATACTTGACATCAACCCTTTGACATCAATTCTTTGACATCGATGAAAACATAGTACAACAAACGCCTTCAGGCTCAACGCTTCATCACATTGTTTAATCTCTCCACATCCTGCGACCTGTAGACTGTGTAGACTAATCCTCTTGCAGACCCTCCCTATAGGTCTACCCTTGAATCTTGGCCTTCCCAACTAAATATCTTTGATGAAAGGTTGAGGTTTACCCTTGAAATCAAATGACTAGTCAGGATCAACCCCCAACACTTAGTCCATTTCACCCCAGAACCTAAGGCATTCACTATTGCGACATGCCACAAGTAAACTACCACTGTGGCATCCACATTATCACTTCCATGTCATCAAAACATGATTCAACATCAACATTATGTCACCCCTCAGGGTTTCGTATATAGGTTCCACACTTGGGTACATTCTATTTCAAGGAGGAATTCATCCTCCGCAGGCTTTACCAACCTACATGTTGGGATTTTCTGCACTAAGGCAATTCTTTTTTAAAGCCTCAACTAGAAGCTTGGGTCCTCTGCAGATATAATCACAAGACGATAACCCATTGCACAAAATCTCCCAAAACTACCAAAATCACACAATCACGCACTCTAAGAAGTTTCTCGGTAAATGGGTTTTCAACCATAGGAAATTACACCTTATCAACTCATGAGTCTATCATATAGTGAGCTACTAGGCTTTCAAAGGAAAAAAACCCTGATTCCTTTTATACGCTTCCATTGTCATTCACAAAAATTATATAGGGTCTTAAGCCATAGTTCAGATTACTTATTCATGCATTCAAGAGAAGATAACATGTATGAAAATTGATCTTTACAAACATGACATTTACAAGGTTCACACAACTATTCATTCATCCATCATTCCA
>ML799256.1:39883-81722 GCA_009831015.1 Picea engelmannii
ACCCCCCAAAGTAACAATGACACTATGGGGTTGAGACTCATAAACAACATGGCTTCTCCAAATATATGGTTGGCCCAAGATAACATCACAGACATCCAGTGGGGAAACATCACATAATACCTCATCCTTGAAGGGTTGGATGCGATATGACAATCAACACTATTGGCTGACATAGATATCTCATCCTTGTTGAATCCACCCAATGTTGTATGGCTGCAGGTGTGGTGTTTTCGACAATCCCAACTGTTTGACGACCTCTGTTGAGATGAGGTTTTTCTAGCTTTTACTATCAACAATAAAATGCAGTGGGGTCCCCTTCACCCACATCTGTGAATGAAAAAGGCACTCCCCCTCTTCAGGATCTGTTGACTCTTCTAGTTGAATTGTTGCGGTCGTGACAATAGCAGTGGGGTCTGCGTCAATGATCTGTCCTTTACTAGTATTTTCAGAATCAGATTCTGAATCAGATTCTGAATCAGATTCTGAATCAGGGTTCAACTCCTTGTCTTTGATCTCGGCCACCAATGATTGTTTTGAGTGACATTCATCAGTGTTTTGCCAAGGGCTTTTGTGGAAATCACATCATTTTTCAGTGTCCTTCTTTGTCTTCTCGTGACCTTTCTTTTCCTGTGTCTTGGACTGGTTTTCAGGAGACTTTTTGTTAGGGCCGTCTTTGTCATACTTTGGTTGTTGCAGATTTGCAGACCTGAATTCCCGTTTGTTCTGGTGCTTAAATTTATGCTCAATTTTAACAACATATCGATAAGCAGCACCAAGTGATGAGATGTCCAGAAAATCCATTTCAGTCTGGATGTATCTGTGTAGAGCCCCATAGTATTTCAGAACCAAATGTCGCTCAGAGTCTTTGATACCCAGCTTGGTGCGCAAGGTATGGAAGGTATTGGTGAACTCCGGAACTGCTTGGCCCCTCTCTTGCAGCAGTGTGGTCCATCTCATGTACTGGTCATCATAGTTGCCAACAGGGTAATATTGTTCTTTTACCGCATCCACAAAAAAATCCCAAGTGGGATCGAACCCATAAATTCCAGACTCCTTTGTGGAACTTTTCTCCCAGTAAGTTTCCCACCAATGTTTGACATGAGGGAGAGATTTAAGGAGTGCGAAGGTGATATTTTCTTTATCGAAAAAATTGTGAACAGAGAAATAACCTTCTAGTAGAGTTAACCATTTTTCTAGGGCTTCTGCATCTATCTGTCCTTCAAATACAGGAATATCAAAACTAACTTGTACCTTGAAAGCCGAGGTGCCTCCAAAGTGGCCACTTGATGAAGATGCGTCTGATGCTATCTGTAGGCATTGAAGGATGTGGGCAAAATTCTCCATCATTTCGTCCCTCTGTCGCATGAGAGCTTGCTCAAGAAACAGATTGATAGGATCGTTCGCTCCATCATTTTTGTTTTCTTCTGCCATTGAGGGTTTCTTGGGTGTGCGAGAGAGATTTTATTTAAGAGAGACAAGCTCGAGACCCAAATTTATATAATCGGACCTCGTTGGGGACATGCACTGAAAAAACGATCAAGAGCAGCCTGCTCTGATACCATTGATCCGAATTATTTTCGGCATGAAATGAGATCGGAGATATAATAAAGAAATGCACAGAGATATCGCAGATATTCAATAATATAACATAAATGTATAAGAGATGCAACCATAAAAACATATATACAGTAATACACGATTTCTATTAATGAAAGAAATGTACAGAGACTGTAAAAATATAGAGTGAAAAACTCGCTAGAATGGTGGCAACTTATCTATGAGAAGAGATGTGACGGCTACTTGAATTCGCAAGAAGATGATTACAATGAGGCTCTGAAGGCCTTTTTACAATAAGAAGGAATTCCAAAAACCCTAGACATCCGAAAACCTAACCCTAGGAGATGAAGCGCCAAAAGTCATGTGGGCCCCATTTGGGTAAGTGAGTACATCAACTTCCCGGGGTCGTAACTTTTGCATACGATCTCCGTTTTAGGCGTGTGATAGCTCGTTGGAAAGGTATCGTCAAGGAGATTCATTTTGGGGGATAAATTATTCCTTCGAATATCATTGAGAGCCTCGATCTTGAAAAAACTTCATTTGTACCCTCAAAATGGCCCCAAAAGTTAAAACCTGCTAAAAATAGTAAATTGCCAGAAAACTGTTTTGAGCCATTTGGAAAAGGTGGGTGGCCACTGATATCCACCTGGATCAATGATACCATAGTGGAATTTCTCAAACTCTCAGAGCGACTTGAAGTGTGAAGGCCACTCTCCTTCAAACTAACTGTAATATCCCCAAGGATGAGGCCCAGTTGTATTTATGAATTGTAAACATGTTTTGTAGGTTGGTGAGCCAAGCAATTATAAGCTATGGGATAATGTGTTTATTAGGTCGAAGAGCCTAGGTTTTAAAGACCAACAGCCTGTTTTGTACATGTAAATATTCATATTATTGATATAAAAACATTGTTGCGTGTAGATTGAACATGAAGAAAGAGTATGGGGGACTAAGCTCCACTAGGCTGGGTAAGGGAGAGGGGGCTGAGAGGTTGGAAAGAGGGGCTAAGATTAATGGATTAAGTCAAAGAGAATTATAATTTATTATTATTCCAAAAGTTGATTGGAAGGATATGTTTATATCCTATATTCCATTGGGAAGATGGGGGGCTTCCAAATGGAAAGGGACGTGCTTCAAGGGTGACATCTGTCGGCTCAGACACATGCAGTTTAAGTTGGAAAGTCAGTGTTTTGGGGGTTTCTCTTCCAATTCCCCCATCCTTGGCCTAACTCACTTGGTCTCCATCGTCAACCTCTGCATCTTCATGCACCTTTGAAACCAGTAACGGGGGAAGCTGACCTGTGTTTTCCTGTAAAGCCAACATATCTGTACTTGCCAAAACTGTGTTTTGCCTTACCGAATTGTGGTTGCTTCCATTCCTTGAGCTATATTGAACCTTTTCTATTTTTCTCACATGGTAGGATTGATTTGAAGCTGGTTGAAGAAGCGGGTTGTCAGGCCCGTGGTTGAAGAGGCAGGTTGTCAGACCCGTGAGAAGCTCTCTCCAGGTGAGAGAGTTTGCTGGGAAGTGATTTTCTCCTAGAGAGAGTCCAACACCAGCTACAGAGCTCTGAGAATTCCTGATCCATCTTGTTGCCGAGACCCTGAAAGGGGAAGTGGAGCAACCGATGGAATGTGGAACAATGAAGGTGAATATTCCTGAGGTGGAATAGGCATGTGGGGAATTAGAGTCCATGAGTAGTGGGCGTAAGAAGGCTCTTGGAGAGAATCCTTCTAGTTTCACTGTGAAATCTTCTGTAAGCTCAGCCTAGTCTAGGATTCCCTTGCCCTGGGTGGAGCTTAGTTCCAGCTCGGGGGTGACCCCCTGCTGAGCGTGATGAGAAACGTGGTCTAAGGTTGGGAGGTTCGTGGAAGGTCTGCACACAGTTGGTGTACTTCAATTGAAAGATAAGTACCCATTCCTATGTTCATTTACATGCTGTGTATATGTACATGTGTTATAATTGATGAATATTGCCTGTATATGCTGTTATATTATGGGTTTTGCCTGTGAAATGTACTGCATGTATGATTTTATTGTTATTTCCGCATTAATCTATGTATGAATAGAATATGTTGTTTGTTTATGTTTATATGGATATGATAATTGTTGTCTCTATGAGTAGCATTTCTCGGCCTGTTGGTGGCTGGGGACGTTACAAATCGGTATCTGAGCTAAGAGATATGTCATGTAGTGATGTTACCCGAATGTTGGTGGCTGGGGACATTAAAAATTGGTATCAGAGCCAAGGTTCAAGCACTAAGCCTGGATGGTCCGGATAAGTGGTCATTAGAACCAAGGTTTCAGAGAGAAATTGCGCCAAGAGGTTACCTTGGCCATGTTACAAATCTCAGGGGGATGAGTGCTATGTAAAACCACACCCGTCGGATTAGGAAAAAAGAGCATGAGAGTTAACCTCCAAGTCCTTTGGACTTTGTGGCTTCGATGAAGTTATGGGTTGTAGAGTGGAAGAGGCCAGAGGCCTGAAGTCCGAAGTCCCTGAAGAGGATATACACTGTAGATCTAGGGAGAAGAGCTCAATAGTTGGATCAAGCCAAGTTAAAAGGGGCAAACGCAGTGGTGAAGGGAGAAATCCCCCAAAGATACGAAGTCTGGAGTTAATCCAGACCGTCCGTAAAGAGGGACGCATGTCAACAGATTGGTTGTTCAATATTTCAATGTTTGAGAGAATGAGTGTGTGTTGAGGAGAGAACTCTCGAAGCCTCAAAGAGACAAAGTAGTGAGTTATGATGACATGGACCTCTCCTATACCTGCCATGTGGCCCCACCTGGAATGTTGACAACTGTACTATGTGGGCCCTAAGGTTGCATAACATAGTTAAAGGTCGACAGACCCACACTAGTGTTGATCATGATACATCAAGATCGACAACCAAGGGGCATTATGGGGACCCAAATTTCACAAGAGTTAATTTTCCAAGGCGGTCCCGCAATCCAAACCAAGGTTTTACCAGGGGGTTACGTGTCAGAATCAGAAGAATTAAGGGATGAAAGGCGGGTTTCTCCAAACCACAGATGCGTGCCCCCGCAATTTGAAAGGCATTAAGTGATGTGACTATTCAATATCTTAGTTCAAGTACAGAAACCATGGGTCCCAGTGGACACGTGTTGCCAATTGTGAAGTCCGAAGACTTGACACTTCAGAAGAATGGTTCATAAGGGAATGAAAGGAAGAAATTTCAAAAGTTTCGTAACACCGAGGTGATGAGATGTAATTATGTCACCAAAGGTGACATGGAAGTGTTCGAAGATTAACAATTCAGGGTGTTAGGGGTGTGCGGATGTGAAATCCTATGAAGTCTCGAAGCTCCGAAGCTGTGAAGTTTTGGAGCTCAGATGCTTGAGGTTCCATAGTGAGTGCCATCCATTGGAAGCTTGGTAGTTGTGGAATGTTGATCCACCCTTCTTCATGAGTTCGTCAATCCGGAACTTCAAGAGATTTGTTGTGATGTGCTTTGAAAACTTCCGAAGCTAGAGGCCCAAAGTCCCGAATAAGAGCCTATCGACCTAGAACTTTACCACATCCTATGGTCACATGGGTTGGGGGCTAAGAGAAAGGGGATAGTGCTCGAAAATTATTGCAGAATAGAGCAGAACTCAGAAAGAAAAGATCTGTGAGGATTCTTGATTGATCGAGAACTGCATAATGAAATCTGAAAGTTTTCTTTGAATCAGATTGGTTTATGAATACTGCGGATTTTTTTAATGACCGATGGCCTGAAAAATTTCGGTTGAATGCACATTGTGTTTACAGAGTGAATGATTGTCATAACCAAACCAAATTGTTCCACGGTGCACCTAAATGGAGGAGGCACATAATGCTTTTAGTTTGGAGAATGAAGCTAAAGGAATGGATGTCCATTTGGGATTTGAAGGATCGAACTCCAATGGGCATGGAGAAGAGATAGATAATGAGGGAAACATGATGAAAACCATTGAAAGATTGCAGAAAGATGTCCAGAATCACCAAGCAGATAACAAAAAGCTCATGAAATCCAGGGAACAACAGGGAGAATTCAACATAAAGTTGATACAAAGCCTGGAAATGATAGAAAAGAAATTGGATAAGGAGAGTGACTCTAGTAAATCAGGAATTGATGGGTCTCCTGATGAAAAGAGGAAATCAAGGAGTGTTGGAAGACACCATCATCACTCTCAAGGGAACTCTAAGAGGATGGCACACAATAGTTCAAGCCCATCTCCTACCATAAAGCATAGGAGATCTGGAGTGGATGAACTGAAGGGAGAAATGAACAAGATTAAACCTCTTACGTTTGATGGAGAGAACCAGAAGGAGGAAGATGCATAGACATGGCTTCTTGGCATGAGGAAATATTTCCAACTGCAGAATTATTCCTCTCATGCAAAAGGAATAATTTCAATGTATCAACTGAAAGGAAAGGCATCCATGTGGTTGGATCAACGTGGGCAGGTGCAACACATTAAAGAGAAAAACGTTACTTGGAAGGAATTCAAGAAACACTTTGAAAATAAATACTTAACTAAGAGATACTATTACAAAAAGATGAAAGAGTTCTTTGAACTCAAGTTGGTTAGTATGTCTATTGATGAATATTAGTGAAGGTTTTTGGAATTGCTGAAGTATGTCCCTTTCATCAAAGTTGAGATTGTCAAAATTCAAAGGTATCTGAGTGGACTGCTACCTTCCATCAGTGAAAACATCTAGTATGGAGATTCTAAAACTATGGAAGAAACTATAAGGAGATAAAAATGCTTATATGAGCAACAAAGAGAAAATCCCACTTTCCAGAAGGCTTGGGATGACTAGAAGAAGTTTAAGAAAGAGCATAGGCAGAAGGGAAATAACCCTCCCTTTTTCAGAAAAAGTCCTCAAGGACAACCATCTTTTAGAGAGAAGAGAATGACTGAGGTAGGGGGACAAAGGCCAAGGCATACGCCCATTCAATGTTGGGGCTATCATGGAGACCACAAGTACAGATAATATCCCCACAAAAATGGAAAAGTGAGAGTTGTCCACAATGTTCAGCAAGAAGAAATAGTGGAGGACATGGGCAGTAGAATACCAAGGATCTATGAAGCCCTGGACAACAAGCAAGCTCAGTTTCAATCACACATGATTGAAGTTGAAGGTATGATCAATAACCATACCTTTACTATTTTAATTGATTCAGGGGCTAGTCATAGTTATATAGATCCCAAGATGGTGGAAAGTTTTCATTTTCCAAGAAACAAGCATGGAAAATATTGGTTAGTGCAGTTGACTATAGGAGCCAAAAGAAAAGTTACTGAAATGGTTAACTCATGTCTCATGGACATGAATGGATTGAGCACGATGGCATATTTGAACATCTTACCGTTAGGTTACTATGATTGTCTAATTAGTATGGATTGGTTGGACCAACACCATGCCATCTTAGATTGTCGTAACAAGGAATTCACTTGCTTGGATGAGGAAGGAAAACTAAGGAAAGTCCAAGGAATTCTTAGGGCAGTTACTGTCAGATAAATCTCAACAATGCAGCTGAAGAAGTGTTACAGGAAGGGCTACCAAATATTTACAACTCATATGGAATAAGCACCTAAGGATAAGGTGTCAAATATTGAATACCATGCAATATTAAAAGATTTTTAAGATGTATTCTAGGAGGTACCCGGGATACCCCCGAAGAGAGATATTGATTTCTCTATAAACCTGATGCTTGGAGCAGCTCCAGTGTCAAAAAATCCTTACAGAATGAGTACACCAGAGCTGAAAGAACTGCAATTTCATCTTGAATAACTTCTAAAGAAGGGGTATATACGCCCAAGTCTGTCACCTTGGGGTGCCCCAGTTGTATTTGTGAAGAAGAAATATGGGACATTGAGATTGTGCATCGATTTCAAAAAGTTGTGACTATTCTGCATTGATGATCTCTTTGATCAGTTGAAGGATGCAAACATATTCTCAAAGATTAATCTTAGGTCATGGTACCATCAAGTAAGGATAAAGGATGAAGACATAAACAAGACCGCCTTCAGAACAAGGTATGGTTATTATGAATTCACAATGGTGCCATTTGGGTGATCCAATGCACCAACTGTTTTCATGTGCCTAATGAATGGTGTATTCATAGAATATTTAGACAAATTTGTCATAGTCTTTTTGGATGACATCCTGGTGTATTCCAAGTCGAAGGAAGAGAATGAGCATAATTTGAGGATGGTGTTGCAAGTGATACGAGAGCATCAACTGTATGCCAAATTGAGCAAGTGCTCATTTATCAAAACAAAATTCACTACTTGGGGCATATTATTTCAAAGGATGGGATAGTCGTGGATCCTGAGAAGATAAAATCCATAAGAGAATGGTCAACGTCGAAGAATGTGACAGAAGTCAGATCCTTTATGGGTACAACTGGCTATTACAGAAGATTCATTGCAGGGTTTTCGAAAATTTCTCACCCAATCACTTCATTACAAATAAAATGGGTGAAATTTCAATGGATAAAAGAATGTGAAAAGAGATTCTAGGAATTGAAGAAATTTTTAACCAGTTCTCCAATCCCAAGGATTGCATATCTGAATGAAGATTTTGTAGTGTGTACAAATGCATGAAAAGAAGGAATGGGTGGAATCCTCAGTCATAATGGGTTTGTAATATGTTATGAGTCCAAAAAATTGAAAGAGCATGAAAGGCTCTATGCAAATCACGATTTGGAGTTGGCAGCCATAGTGCATGCCCTGAATAAATGGAGGCACTACCTCATGGGAAAGAGGTTTGAACTCATGACAAACCATCATAGTTTGAAGTATCTGTTTGATCAACCAACTCTGAATGCTAGGCAGAGTAGGTGGTTGGAATTCCTTTGTGAGTATGAATTTGATATCAAGCATATCAAAGGAAAGGAGAACAAAGCGGCTGATGCACTCAACAGAAGAGTGCATGAACTACATGCTACGACCATTAGCATGTATCAAACTGATATTAAAGGCATAATTTCGGAAGCTACAAATGCAGATTTGCAGTACATGGAATTGGTGACAAAGATACAACAAGGTAAGATGCTACAGAAAGTGGAAGATTATAAATTGGAAGCTGATGGAACACTCTTGTACAAAAACATAATTTGTGTACCTAATTCCCAGGAATTGAGAATTATGATCTTGAAAGAAATGCATAAGGTGCCTTATTTTGGGCACCCTGGATATCAGAAAACAATGGTAGTAGTCAAGAGCCATTACTTTTGGCCAGGTATGAAGAAGGAAATTGCAGAATACATCATCATATGTATGGAGTGTTACCTAGAACAAATAAGCAACATGATTCCATCATGGTGGTGGTGGACAAGCTTACGAAAGAAATCCATTTTATTCCATTGAAGACTACTCACAAGGCAACTAATATTGCTGATATATATATGAGGGAAGTATCATGATTTCATGACATACCCAAGACATTTTTGTCTGACAGACACCCAAAATTTACCTCAAAGTTCTGGAAAGGGCTGTTCAAAGGGTTCAGAACAAATCTGAACTTCAACACAACCTATCATCCGGAGTCTGATGGGAAAACAGAGAGGGTGAACCAAGTGATAGAAGATATGCTAAGGATGTATGTGATGGACAAACCATCTAAATGGGAAGACTCCCTACACTTGGTAGAATTTGCCTACAACAATGGGTATCAAGCATCACTGAAGATAAGTCTGTTTGAAGCACTTTATAGAATAAAGTGCAACACCCTAGTAAGCTGGGATAACCTAGCTGATAGGGCAGTGGTTGGGCCAGAGTTGCTCAAGGAAATGGAAGAGAAATTGATGAAGATTAAGCAGAATTTGAAGGTTTCCCAAGACATGTAGAAAAATTATGCTGATAAGAACAAAAACCGCAGGGAGTTTAAAGTGGGTGATCATGTTTTCTTGAAAGTGAAAGCCAACAGAAGTTCCCTGAAGCTGGGAAACTATTCCAAGTTGGAAACCAGATATTGTGGGCCATTTGAAATCCTAGAAAGGATTGGACCAGTTTCATATATGCTTGCATTTCCTGCATCCATGACTGTACATAATGTGTTTCATGTTTCATTGCTTAAGAAATATATACTTGATCCTAATCATGTGATTGATTTGAATGTGATTCAGGTGGAGCAAGAAGGCATCTTGCAGGTGCATCCGGTGCACATATTGGACAGGAAGAGAAAGCAGATTTGGAATTGATCCATAGGGCTTGTAAACATATAGTGTACCTGGTACGGTCCCGAGGACGCGACATGGGAGCATGAGGATGCTATGCAGGAAAAATACCCGCATCTTTTTGAAGATTTTGAAAACCTTGCTGATACTGTGTAAATAAGTTGCACTGAGGACAATGAAAAAATAAGGGGAGGGGAGTGTAATATCCCCAAGGATGATCCCCATTTGTATTTATGAATTGTAAACATGTTTTGTAGGCTGGTGATCCAAGCAATTATAAGCTACATGCTTATGTGTTTATTAGGCCGGAGAGCCTAGGTGTTAAAAGCCAGGAGGTTGTTTTGTACATGTAAATATTCATATTATTAATATAAAAACATCACTGCGTGTAGACCAACCAAAAAGAAAGAGTATGGGGGACTAAGCTCCAATAGGCTGGGTAAGGGAGAGGGGGATGAGAGGTTGGAAATAGGGGCTAAGCTTAAGGGCTTAAGTCCGAGAGAATAATAATTTATTATTATTCCAAAAGTTGATTGGAAGGATATGTTTATATCCTAGATTCCATTAGGAAGATGGGGGACTTCCAAATGGAAAGGAACATGCTTCATGGGCGACATGTGTCAGCTCAAGAACATGTAGTTTAAGATGGAAAGTCAGCTTGTTGGGGGGTTCACTTCCCATTCTCCCATCCTTGGCCTAACTCGCTTGGTCTCCATCGTCGACCTCTGCATCTTCACGCACCTATGAAACCAGTAATAGGGGAAGCCAACCTGTGTTTTCCTGTGAAGCCAACATATTTTTACTTGACAAAACCGTGTTGTGCCTTACCGAATTGTGCTTTATAGCATTCCCTAAGATATATTGAACCTTTTCTATTGTCCTCACTTGTTGGGATTGAGTTGAAGTCAGTTGAAGAAGTGGGTTGTCAGCCCTGTGGTTGAAGAGGCAGGTTGTCAGGCTTGCGAGAAGCTCTTTCCAGGTGAGAGAGTTTGATGGGAAGTGATTTTCTCCTAGAGAGATCCCATCACCAGCTACGAAGCTCTAAGAATTCCTGATCTGACCTGTTTCCGAGACCCTGAAAGGGGAAGTGGAGCAACCGATGAACTATGGAACAATGAAGGTGCATATTCTGGGGGTGGAACATGCATGTGGGGAATGAGAGTCCATGAGTAGTTGGCGTAAGAAGGCTCTTGGAGAGAATCCTTCTAGTTGCACTGCAAAGTCTCTTGTAACCTCAGCCTAGTCTAGGATTCCCTTGCCTTGGGTGGAGCTTAGTCCCATCTTAGGGGTGACCCATTGCTGAGTGTGATGAGTAGCGTGGTCTAAGGATGAGAGGTTCGTGGAATGTCTGCACACAATTGGTGTACTTGAATTGAAAGATAAGTACCCATTCCTATGTTCATTTACATAATGTGTATATGCACGTGTTATAATTGATGAATATTTCTTGTATATGCTGTTATATTATGGGGTTTTCATGTGAGTATTGCATGCACGATTTTATTGTAATTTATGCATTAATATATGTATGAACATAATATGTTGTCTGTTTATGTTTATATGCATATGATAATTGTTGTTTTTATGAGTAGCATTGCCCAACCTGTTGGTGGCTGGGGATGTTACAAATTGGTATCTGAGCTAAGAGAGACGTCTTGTAGTGACGTTGCCCGACCTGTTGGTGGTTGGGGAAGTTACAATAATCACTTGTTGAAAACCCCTATACCCACCTTTCTCAGTGCCTCCATGGGTTTATTAGATTCCTTCCCAGCTAGATTTCCTCTGCACAATGGAATCACTTCATGAATACACTATCTCTCAATGCCCTTCCCTTCTGGTGATGGTTTTTGTCCAACAAGCACCAAGCTTGCGACCCTCTTAGCTTGGGTTGGGTTTGGTTTTCAGACTAGTCAAACACAAAACTCTTGCTCTGTTTCTCCACTTGCACGAGCTCTATCTCTATTGCATGAGCTCTCTCCATGCACATGTACACTCCTCGTGTTCTCTTCTCTATTCTCTTTCTTGTGCACCGCCTCATGTACCTCTTTTCCTATTCCTCTTCAGCACGTACCCATGCATTCCCTGCATCTCCTAGAATTTTCTTGGATTCCCTTTGTGCTAATCGGGGTGGTCCACGATTCCCCATGGACATATATTGCATTCAATCCGATGCATTTACATTGGGAGCTAGTACTTCTCAACTACCCAACCATAATTCATAATTGATTTGATTTAGCTACAAGCTAGAGGAAATTATGGTATTTCCCCCAACATATTTCAACAAGATGGATTGGGGTCCTTTAACACATGAATCCCCTTTCTGCCCCCTCACTAATCCCTATCATGGTATCATGACCAGTACGTGTGCTCCACCCACAGTCAATTGTGTGACAAATTTCAATTAAACAATAATACATTTACAATGTTTATATGCCATGGCATGGAAATCTTTAATCACAATTAATTACATATAATTTGGGGATTAAAAATTGGTTTTTACATTCCCCTCCCCCTTCTAAAGGAACACCATCCTCAATGTTCTCTACATCTCAAAAACACCTGCCATGCCTTCATCTTTCAGCCGCTTCAAACATGTCTTTCTCTTCTCAGTCTAGTCCTCTCCCAGACTTCTGGCATTCCAATACATGCCTACAACAATATCAAACATCATGCATGTTAAAAAAAAATCATGGATAATAATTTCATTGTTGTTCACAACTTAGAATAAAATGTGCATTTCAACATAACACTTATCTGTAAAATCCATGGATATGCATCCATATGGTTGCCACATTTACTTGGCTCAATGTTTTCCTTGGACATACCCACTGTGCTCATGATCCCAATAAGCAAATAAAAAGAGTTATCCAAGTCTCCCCTTCCTTGTGGTCACTCACCTTCTGGCTCATGCATCCCCTTCTCTATTGAATAATCCCTCGCGCAATCCATATTTCCTACCAAGGATTTCTCACACAGGAAGGGATCAACGACTTCACAGAGTCTTGCAATTGAGGCATCCCTATGGCATGATTTATCACAACATAACCATCAATGGAGATCAAGGCATATCAAAGGGGTTTCAAGTCACAACAATGGCCCTTTATATTTTTTCCAGCTTAGCAGCCTCCGTCTGTCCCTCCAGAATAGTTCTGTCATTTCACCTATATCACATTCATACAATAACAATGAGAATTTTTTTTATAACAATTTCATTCAAAAAATCTTTTCCAATCTGCTCCCCACAGATTTCAAATTCCACTTATCAATTTTCAAATCTATTCCATATAGGAACCAGATTCCACAAGTATGAGACTTCCTTCTCATAACATTTTTTCTCTTTGCAATCAACATGCACCAATCTTTCTTATGGACTTAATCTGCTTCCATATTCAAGACCATCATCCTGCAATTTTCAACCTTCACACAACCAAACAAATTGCTAGTTACTCATGCACATTATATTTTCATTGCACACTATGCTTTCCATAATGCAATCAATAATCACAAGCAATTAAACCAATGTTCCAATTATCCATGGCCACATTCACACAATGCATCTTTTTTGATAACCAAGGTATCAATATTAATGGCCACCCCATTTCTTTCATCACCTTTTTCACAACTCTGTTGGAATACTAGAAGGTCTTCCTTCCATAATGATAAATCCAATATCTTCCCTCTTTCATACAACATGCATCTTATCCATGCATTTAACCAATGTGTTTCTAATGAGCACTCTATTCATAATCATTCTTGATTAATCCATGCATTCATGACACATTTGTTCATGAATTCCATGCAAGGATTTTAACCATACTTGATTTCCATAGGTTCCTCCCTCCATCACTCAAGTTCTCTTTACTAAATCATATCCTGCTTGGGTATTACTAACATGCAACAATCAATCAAAATTAAAATTATATATCATCAAAATATAAATTTTTTCATTAGGGATCCTTACCCAATCCCTTTCAAATCTCATGCCACATTGGCATGAAAACTTTATACATGTCCTGATTGCTAGAAACCTTTCTGATGTTACCTCATCAGTGGTGCTTCATGGGGATTTGTAAAGTCCCTTCACCAATTCTTTGATGAACATCCATGTTGTCCTTATCCTCTGTACGTGATTATTTACCATTGGAAACTATCTCCTCATCAGTTCCAATATTTCCTACACACAACAATCATAATCAAAATTTTATCACCTGTCATGTTAAATCCAAATCTAAATGTCATATCACTTTTACATTAACAAACATTTTCATCTATTCCCTAACATATTATATGCACTCTACCCCTTTATCATTAATTGGTTTATGGATGAAACATGTACATATTCAATTGTTTTACTTTTACACGACCCTCGACATTTCTTTATTTGCCTATCAATATATATTATAGATTTCTATGTTCTAAATCAACAACATACAACCTTTTTCAATGTTAATAAATAATTAAAAATATAAATAAATTGAGGTATTTTCCTTCAGCATCAAGGCTGCATTACTTGGCCAAATTATCCATTTGTCAACACCAAGAGTGTGCCTTCATTAAGATTCAATTTTACTTTCATTGCAGTCTTGTCCCCAAATATCTTAGCAGAGACTTGCTATTTCTATTTCCAAACCTGTGACCTCTTCCATAAATATGGGCCTATACAACGCTTTTGGCCACAAAATTAATCAAATTACTCATAAGCGGATAGCCAACCACATATCTATTCCACTACAATGCCAAATGGATTCTCTTAATCAATTATTTAATCACAAATAAGTGTTCATATAGGCTCCAACCTTTACATAAGCATTAATTCATAACTGCAAAAAGTGTTGTTAATCCATGCTGATAGGAAACATTACAACTTATTAAATAAGTTTATTCATTCTCTGGAATTCATATAACACTTAAGGGTTGTCACCAATGTTCAGTTCCAGGTTCTTAGGCCACATAGTCTCAAGGCCATACTCTTTGTTCCAGAAATTCAACCTCTATGATTTTCCTTGAACCTTATAGGCTCAATTATTTTCAGACCAGGCTTATACAAACATGTCCTTGTGTCCCACCTTCGTCCCATCCAAGCGTAGAGTTTGAAATTTACTTTGATACCACTATGTAACACACCCGACCCCCTAATCCTTACATAGGCTAGTGGGGTGTCCAAATTTTCTTTTTCAACCTTCTAAATTCTCTTCCAATCCATAGCTCCAAACTCAATTTTGAGTCCATAAACCAAATTTTATCCTCAAGAGATTTCCAATGACTGTATCCCGCCCATGTTCGAGCTCTAGTAGAGATTTATGGCTTCCTTAAAGTTTCTTGGGAACTCTCCTCATTATGAAATCATCACATCCACATGGACATATCCAACACCTACATGATGATGTCACCAATCCACTAGCACACACATGGACCTATCCAACTCTTGCTCACTTACGTGTCCTACTGTCGAACCATTGGTCATAGGCCATTGAGCTTCCATGCCTGTAATGTTATCAGAATATCCTCCATTAGAAAAGCCTCATCGGATCGTTGATCTTACCAAGCCCATAGATCTATCCAAATCCCGATAAACCGTTAGACTCTCCCTTCTTTGAAATTACACCATTGGAAAACCCTCTTGAACAAGTCCTTCCAAAGGAAATATTTTGAACGATCTGACGGTCCAGCTCGTTTATGATCAAAATTGTTTATCCTTTTGGATTCCCTAAACCAACTGATCTTTAATGGAGCCTCATGAATCTGACATATCCAATACTCATGATTTTTTCAATTTAACAACCCAGAACTCTTTGGTCTAAAATGGTACACGAACCTCAGTCGTTCAGACACATTCATTCAGAAACACAATACTCCTAGTTATATTCCAAATGAATCCTTCATATAAGATTTTTTCCAAGGGTTTTGACCACTGACTTCCCCCAATCCAATGGTCTAGATATTTGCAGATATTTCAAACCATACAATGGTTAACGATTATGTTAGACTCCAACCGATTTTCAACTGACAAGGTATACAACCAAACCAATGGATCATATCTTGTCATCCAAGTTCTTCTACAGATCGATGGTTCTCACCCACCCGGGCTCACGCCTTCGGGTTTCTCTTTATCAGAAGGCACCAACCACGCCAACTTAGTAGATCTTTCCAAAACCTGCCTTTTGATGGGCCTTATCGTTTCACCAACTCATCTTGATCTTATCACTAGAGGAAACTTATCCCCCCTCCATGTGTCACCAACCATGTGGCAGCCTCCAATATGCCTACTCTCACTGACGTGTCCCTTGACACGACGTGCCCAAAAGGCACAATGACTCGACAAGTTGACATGACATACCTTTCTTCCACATTTGGCCCTTCCAAGACACATTGCTCGTCCAATAGATCGGATAGGAACTCATGCCGACCAATGGATCCGATCACTATGGGCTCTCCAACCGTGCAATATTTACTTGGCCACTGGGCCCAACAGATTCGATGGTCCGGATCCATCTCCCATTGATACAATATCTCATACTCGCTCGCGAGATCAGGCAACCCATACTAAACAATATCAATAGCTTGGATCCTCACGACTCCCAAGTCTGCATGTCCTTTAACCAACCCCTAGGCCCAAAGGTCTAATGGTCTCGATCTATTCTTCATGCATCAATAAATCGCGTTCATTAAGTCTCGCGCTTGTGGTCTAATTCTATCGAGAAGTCACATGAACACAACATATGAGTTCTTTTCACAGCCCAAAACCCACAAGTCTTGTGGCCTCACGCCTTTGGGCTCAACCCTTCATCACATTATTCAATATCTCCACAGCCTACGACCCATAGGCCATGTGGAATAATCCTCCCATGAGACTACCCTCGAATATTGGACCTCTCGATTGAAAATATCCGATGAAGAGTCAATATTTACCCTTGACCTTAGACGAACGGTCAAGATCAACCCCCAACACCTAGTCAATTTCACCCTGAAACCTAAGGCATCCACTATTGTGACCTGCCATAGGTAAACTACCACTATGGCATCCACATTGTCATTGCCACATTTTCGACACATGATTCAATGTCACCATGACATCACTCCTCACGGTTCCATATCTAGGTTTCACATCTAAGGATGTTCTATTTCAAGGAGGATATTGACCTCCACGAGATTTACCAACCCACAAGCTTAGATTTTTTGCAATAAGGTAGTTCTTTCTTAAATTCTCAACCAAAATCTTGGGTCATTTGTAGATACAATCACAAGAAGATAACTTGTTACAAAAAATCTCCCAAAAACATTAGAATCACACAATCATGTACTCTAAGTAATTTCCCAGTAAATGGGTTCTCAACCATAAGCAATTAGAACTTATCAACTCATGAATATATCACATAGTGATATACTAGGATTTCAAAGGCAATATGCCTATATTCCTTCTATAAACTTCCATTTTCATTCACATACATTACACATGGTATTAAGCCATAGTTTAGATTACTTATTCATGCATTCAAGAGATGATAACATGCATGGAAATTGATCTTTACACACAAGACATTGTTATAGCACAAATTTACGCATCTATGCATTTGTGACATGGCCCAACCCTTTTCCCTAGCTTGTTAATCAAAACACAAACTTCCCTCAACAAAGTCTCCTAAAAAACATGACTTTTGCTTCTATTTGTGGGTTTCCTTTGTGCAACACGTGGCATTCATGCCTTGCTAGCTTGCAGCGCGTGGATGCCCTTAAAAAAATGTGAAAAATAAAATAATTACACATTTTCGGGAGGGGGGGGATTTCGGTTGGGCCCGTTTCCCAACCTCCTGTGTCCCGTACCCAACAAAATTCGTCCTCAACCTCTCAAGGATGGTATAAATGCACCATTGGGGGCATGGATGGGAGGAGGAAATGAGGTGCAATATCAGGCTGGAAAAATTTAGCAAGCTTCCCTATACCCCTTCATTCTCTGAATAGCATCCCATACTTGGAAACTCCTTTTCCGGTGTTCCTTCCTTATCTTTATAACTGATGCAGGAGCATCGCCAATGTCAAGCGAGCGTGGGGCACACACCAACGCATTTTGGTCACATGATGAATTGTTTAAAAACTTTTAAAGATGAATGCGCCAAACGTAAATGTAATAGTTAAGGAGAGGCACACTTCTTGATTTGTAGTCAGACCTTGAGTGTCCCGCTCTCGTTTGAAGGACTAAGAAGGCATTTATGTTAGTTAATGTTAGTAGGTGGCTTTGAATTCTCAGATTTGACAATTTCAGGAGCCAGAGGGAAAACGGATATAGACACCCTCACTTGTATCTTTGTAACATTAGCAAGATTAGCAACATTATGAGCATAGAGAAGAGAGCAGAGAGCTGTAGTTGAAACACCCATGTACAAAGATTTGAATTAATAGAAAGAGCTTCGATTCAAATTCATGGTGTCGTAATTGTTCTCTATGTATGCATTATGAATGTTATGCTCATGGATGTTTATTCCCTGTTATTCCTTTTCTTTGATGTGTGAATGTATGATTTCATGTTAATGTCTGAAATCTGAAGAGAGGGAGAATAGAGAATGAGTTTCAATTGTTTCTCTATCTGAGAAAGAGTTTTCCTGCAAGGAGTGCAGTGAAATTGTCTGCAAGGGGTGCGTCGACAGAAGTCAGAGTTCATCTCTGAAAGCTCAGGAGGGATAGTACTGTTCTCATTCTTGCAGAAGTGTAAGTTGAGCACAGGAGCCATGCAAGGTGTGCGCAGGCGAGTAAAGTCTCAGAGTTAGCGAACCTGAGAAATTGTTGAAGGACTACTTCTCCAGGGAGTGCGCATAGTCGAAGGACTTCAAATTCTTTGAAGTAATCGAAGGAATCACTGCAAGGAGTGCATGCGAGAGTCTTCTTTAAGACTTGGATTTGGAGAAAGCTCAGGAAGTTTAGTGCCTTGAAGTATTGGAAGGAGGTGCAACCACTTTGGTTTGCTGGCGGACAAGTTTTCGTGAAGATGCCGTGTTCATTTCGCCAAAATTGTCAAGGGGGAATTTGATGGTCAGAATCCTCCGTGGAGGATTCGTGAAGTCCTGCAAGCTATCAGATCTCACAGAGAAGTAGGGGAGTTACGACAACATTCGTCCAGTGCAAGATCGGGAAAATCAGACCGTAGGATCCGAACCAACGAGGGTCGTTGGATCACCCGCGAAACCGCATCTAGGGGTTTCGGAAGGTGAAGGGTCGAAACCTTTGTAACGAGACTCACAAAATCAAGAAAAGTGAAGTCTGCTAGAAGGAGGACACGTGTCGCGAGATCACCCGTATTGGGGACTTGGACATCGGAGGTCAGAAAGGGAGGTCATTCAACTTCGCGAGTGGCGAAGCTGCGAAGTGAATCATGACCATCCATCTGGGAATGGACATGTGGCATACTCGTTGACATAGAGGTCATACCTTCCGTTGACCATTTCGGGGTTTCATGGGTCGGAGGTTTGAGAGCACAACATCCAGACTCGCGAAGTCACGAGGTCCAAAACTCTGAAAAAGGCGGGAAGTTTCGTGTGGGACCCACGTTTATGACATGTTGAAATTTCACATTTCGGAGTATCGGAGGGTAAGAGATCGAGACTCTTGTCCCAAAGTCGCGAGAAGCGAAGTCATGAAGTGTTGAGGTTGCACATAAGAGATACGTGGTAGAACCACACGGTGGGTCTGGGAAATAATCAGTCAGACACACGTCACGCATTTGGAGGAGTCAACACCCCGTTGACCTCTCGTGTCTCAGGGACTCGAGAGATAAGGGAACGAAAGTTCGAGCCTTCGACTCGCGAAGTCACGAGTAGTGAGAACGAGAGGAGAAAATTCAAATATCGCCTCTCGGGGGTTCGGGAAAGAAGGTGCCAAAGGTTGAACCTTTGAACTCGCGAAGGCGTGAGAGGTGAAAGGCATTAGTGTTTAGCCTAGCCGACGGTCGCGTAAGGAGGGAGCTGATGAAAAGAGGAGCCATAACCATTTCACAATCTTGGGTATCGTGGATTTGAGGAGAAAGGGTTGGAATTCATGACTCGCGAACTCGCGAAATCGTGAATCGCGAAAAATAACCTGTGGATCGGTTTGAAAGGGGATTCCAACAGAGAATCCGAAAGAGCCGATCTGACTTGAAGGGAATATAGAACAATCCTTTTAGCAGATCTCGGTCTCAAAGGCCGAAAGGTCTGTGTCAATTGGTATCAGAGCACAGAAAGATTTTCTTTTCTTTCTGTAGCGGGGAAAAGGAAGATTCACCATGCCGTCGAGAAGAAGAAACAGATAAACAACCGATCCGCCAGAGGATAGGGAAATGCTGAGAAGAAGGGGTAGGCAGATGCTTGATCCAGCCATGGAGAGAGAGATGCGTGACCTACGCACCAGACTTGAGGACATGGAGACAACACAGAGGCGCACAGTCAGTGCTGGGGATCTTAGTGATTCCGAAAGTGAAAATGAGGTTGAACATGAAGGAGAGGAGGTCACAACAGAAGATGCAACAAATGAACGCCTGATTAGGGCTGTTGCAAGGATGGGTGCTAAGGAAAAAATGGATATTCCAGTATACGAGGGAAACCTGGATGCCGAAGAGCTTCTAGACTGGATTAGAGCACTGGACACATATTTTGACTATGAATATGTCAAGGAAGACAAAAGGGTCAAACATGTTGTCACAAGACTAAAAGGAAATGCAACATTGTGGTGGGATGAGCTACAAGATGACAGACGCTGCAGAGGCAAGCAGAAAATTAAGAGTTGGGATAGGATGATCGCAAAGATGAAGGCAAAATTCATTCCCATGGATTACCAGATTACTCTGTTTTGAAGAATGCTGAATTTGAGACAGAAACTGATGACAATAAAGGAATATACTGAAGAATTCTATAGGCTGAACATCAGGGCAGGTCATCGTGAAAGTGATGATGAAAAAGTTTCCAGGTACATGAATGGTCTGAGATATGACATTCAGGATGAGATGAGCATGATGACCATCTTAACAGTGGAATATTCTTATCATATGGCTCTAAAAGCTAAAGAGAAGCTGAGCCAAAAACAAGGTCAAAGAGGCCGAGACAGAAGTCAAGCTAGAGGCAAATCAGTTACCCAGGATAGAAATCAGAAACCAAAAGAGGACTAGAAGAAACCTCAGAGTCAAACTGAGAGAGGTGGAAGCTCGCAGAGAGGACAACATACTGAGCAGAACGGTCAATATGCTGATGCAAACATTTTTCCTCGTACCAGAGGTAGCAGAAGAGGAAGAGATGGAGTAGTGAAATTCTTCACATGTGGAAAGGATGGACACAAATCTTATGAATGTCCAAATAAAAAGAAATAAGGTGGTGAAACTCACATCGCCGAAGCATAGAGGAGAAATGTTGAGACAGAGTATGCTGAAGGCGGAAGATTGCTGATGATGCGAAAAGTTCTCTTAACGCCAGAGAAGGAGGTGGAGAAAATAGTGCAAAGGAACAATATTTTTCGGACTACTTGCAAAACCAAGGACAGGGTATGTAAAGTCATTATGGACAGTGGTAGCATGGATAATCTCGTTTCTATAGAGATGGTAGAGAAGTTGGAGCTGGAGACGATTGAACATCCAAGCCCATACAGAGTTTAATGGCTACAAAAAGGACATCAGGTAAATGTTACTAAATATTTAGTTGAATAAAAGATAGGAGGGTATAAAGATGAAATACTCTGTGATGTTATTCCCATGGATGTTTTCCATCTATTGCTGGGTAGACCATGGCAATATGACAGAAATGTGATTCATGATGGGAGGAAGAACACATACACCCTAGAGAAGAATGGGAGAACTGACATGATGTTGTCGATTAAAGATAAGGAGGTAAAACCTGAAGTAAGCAATATTGTACTTCTCATGAGTGGGAAGGAACTTCTTACAGAGGTTAAGAAGAAGGAAGAACCACAATTCATTGTGGTCAGGAAGCCAAAGATTGTCTTAACCAGTACAAGGGTAGATGATTTACCGGAAGAGGTTAAAAAACTATTGGAAGAGTTTGCTGACATAGTAATGGATGAACTACCTCGTTCGTTGCCATCGATCAGGAGTGTGAGCCATCATATTGATCTCATACCTAGAGCTAGTTTACCAAACAAAGTAGCATACAGATTAACACCGCAGGAGAATAAAGAAGTCAAAAGACAGGTCCAGGATTTAATGGACAATGGGTTGGTGAGAGAAAGATTGAGTCCATGTGCTATTTCGACAGTGCTCAGTCTGAAGAAGGACGTAGGCTAGAGGATGTGTACTGACTCGAGAGAGATCAACAAGATAACCATCAGGTACAGATTTCCATTGCCAAGGATGGATGATTTGATGGATTGCTTAAGTGGAGCCAAATTGTTTTCAAAGATTGATTTGAAAAGTGGATATCATCAAATTCGTATGAGAGAAGGTGATGAATGGAAGACAGCCTTCAAGACTAATGAAGGGTTGTATGAATGGATTGTTATGTCGTTTGGTCTAACAAATGCGCTGAGTACTTTCATGAGGTTGATGAACGAAGTCCTGAAGGAGTTCATCGGAAAATTTGTCATTGTGTATCTTGATGACATACTGATTTTCAGTAAAATAGAGGCAGAGCATATGAAACATTTGGCTACAGTGATGAAGAGATTACAGCAAGAGAAGTTGTTGATAAACATGAAGAAGTCCTCATTCATGAAGACAAAGCTCATTTATTTGGGTTTTGTTATTTCTGCAGATAAATTGAGGATGGATCCAGATAAGGTGGAGGTAATTAAGAATTGGCCATCACCGAAGAGTATATTTGAGGTGAGAAGTTTTTATGTATTGGCTAGTTTCTACCGGAAGTTCATTAGGAATTTCAGTGGAATTAGTGCACCGATGATGGACACATTGAAGAAGAGACATAAGTATTTTCATTGGATAGAAGAGGTTGAGAAAAGATTCAATTTGTTGAATAAGAAAATCACGGAACAACCAATTCTGGTGTTGCCGGATTTCAAAAAGACATTTCAGGTAAAATGTGATGCAAGTGGATTTGCAATAGGAGCAGTTTTGAGCCAAGAAGACAGGCCGATAGCATACTTCAGCGAGAAGCTGAATGAAGCGAAAGTGAAATACTCCACTTATGACAAGGAGTTCTATGCTATTATCTAGGCATTGAAGAAATGGAGATATTACTTAATTCCTAAAGAGTTTGTCTTACACAGTGATAATCATGCATTGCAATTTGTGACTCAACAGGAGAATTTGAATCAAAGACATGTTAAATGGGTTGAATATATGCAAAATTTCACTTTTGTGATTAAACATATTTCTGGTACTGCTAACAAAGTTGTTGATGCTTTGAGTAGGAAATGTTTGTTGTTGCAGGAGTTCAAAGTCAAAACACTGGTTTTGATGATCTCAAGGACATGTACAAAGATGATCTAGATTTTAAGGAGGTGCATGAAGTAGCTGAGAATCCAATTCTCAGGGACCGAAGCCAATGGATAGGGTACATGATCCAGGATGGATTTCTATTCAAGGGTAATCATATTTGTATTCCAAAATGCTCCATGAGGGAGAATCTGTTGAAGGAAAAACACAGTAGAGGATTGGCCGGACATTTCGGTCATGACAAGACGTTCTCAAAGCTAAATGAGTCATATTATTGGCTAGGAATGAGAGTAGACGTCAAAATATTTGTGGACAGATGCAAAATTTTTCAGCATTCAAAAGGAAAGAGGCAGAATGCGGGTTTTTATCAACCATTACCCATACCTGACAGGCCGTGGGATGCAGTCAACATGGAATTCATATTGGGGTTGCCAAGAACAAAAAGAGGGTTTGACTCAATCTTTGTGGTGGTGGATAGATTTTCCAAAATGGCACATTTCATTCCATGTCAGAAAACCAGTGACACAACTCACATTGCGAATCTGTTTTTCAAAGAGGTCATTCGACTTCACGGCTTACCAAGGAGCATAGTTTCATATCGAGACACTAAGTTCATGGGACACTTCTGGAGAACCTTATGGAAAAATCTAGGAACGAACTTGTCGTTCAGTTAAGCTTATCATCCTCCGACGGATGGACAGACAGAAGTTTTGAACCGAAGTTTGGGAGACTTGCTAAGGAGCTTGGTGACAGAACACCACAGTCAGTGGGATAATATTATTCCATAGGTGGAATTTTCTTATAATGATTCAATCAACAGAAGAACAGGGCAGAGTCCATTCTAGATTGTTTATGGGATGCAACCAAGAGGAGTTTCAGAATTGAGGGATTCAGAACAGGATGCAACTAGAAGTTCTAGTGCAGAGGATTTCGTAGAAGCGATGAAGGAACTTCAGTGCCAGGTGAAGGAACGATTACAGAACTCGAGCCAATAGTATAAGCGTAGAGCAGATCAACACATGAGACAACTTCAATTTGAGGTTGGTGATTTGATTTTGGCACATTTGAGAAAGGAAAGGTTCCCAAGTGGAACATATAATAAACTGAAGATGAAGAAGATCGAACCATGTAAGGTATTGAAGAAATTTGGGGAAAATGCTTATGAGATTGAATTACCCGATGGGATAGGAATTTCTCCGATATTCAATGTCTCAGATTTGTACCCATACAAAGCTGAGGAAGCAGAAGCAGGTGATGAACAACCAGAGGTTCAATGGACTAAATAGATGTCAGTTGCAGAGAAGCCACAGATGGAAATCATACTGGACAAAATAGTTAGCAAGAAAACCGGGAGAAAAGAATACTTTGAATACTTGGTCAAGTGGAAGGGACATCCATTTGAAGATGCCAGCTGGGAAAATGAAGCAGATATCCAAAAGCATGGACAGACCATGTGAGAGCTCATGGACAGGAGCCCATGAAAATTTTCAAGCAAGAGAGTATGATGCAGGAGCATCACCAACGTCAAGCGAGCGTGGGGCACACACCAACGCATTTTGGGCACATGATGAATTGTTTAAAAACTTTTGAACATGGATAAGCCAAACGTAAATGTAATAGTTAAGGAGAGGCATACTTCTTTATTTGTAGTCAGACCTTGATCATCCCGCTCTCGTCTGAAGGACTAAGAAGGCATTTGTGTTAGTTAATGTTAGTAGGTGGCTTTGAATTCTTAGATTTGACAGTTTCAAGAGCTAGAGGGAAAATGGATATAGACACCCTCACTTGTATCTTTGTAACATTAGCAAGATTAGCAGCATTATGAGCATAGAGAAGAGAACAGAGAGATGTAGTTGAAACACCCATGTACAGAGATTTGAATTAATAGAAAGAGCTTCAATTCAAATTCATGGTGTCGTAATTGTTCTCTATGTATGCATTATGAATGTTATGCTCATGGATGTTTATTCCCTGTTATGCATTTTCTTTGATGTGTGAATGTATGATTTCATGTTAATGTCTGAAATCTGAAGAGAGGGAGAATAGAGAATGAGGTTCAATTGTTTCTCTATTTGAGCAAGAGTTTTCCTGCAAGGAGTGCAGTGAAATTGTCTGCAAGGGGTGCGTCGACAGAAGTCAGAGTTCATATCTGAAAGCTCAGGAGGGATAGTATTGTTCTCATTCTCGTAGAAGTATCTCCCATTGATACAATATCTCCTACTCGCTCGCGAGATCAGGTGACCCATACTAAACAATATCAATAGCTTGGATCCTCGCGGCCTCCCAAGTCTGCATGTCCTTTAACCAACCCCTAGGCCCAAAGGTCTAATGGTATCGATCTATTCTCCATGCATCAATAAATCTCGTTCATTAAGTCTCACGCTTGTGGTCTAATTCTATCGAGAAGTCACATGATCACAACATATGAGTTCTTTTCACAACCCAAAACCCACAAGTCTTGTGGCCTCACGCCTTTGGGCTCAACCCTTCATCACATTATTCAATATCTCCACAGCCTACGACTCGTAGGCCATGTGGAATAATCCTCCCACGAGACTACCCTCAAATCTTGGACCTCTCGATTGAAAATATACGATGAAGAGTCAATATTTACCCTTGACCTCAGACGAACGGTCCAGATCAACCCCGAACACCTAGTCCATTTCACCCCGAAGCCTAAGGCATCCACTATTGTGACCTCCCATAGGTAAACTACCACTATGGCATCCAGGTTGTCATTGCCACATTTTTGACACATGATTCAATGTCACCATGACATCACTCCTCACGGTTCCATATCTAGGTTTCACATCTGAGGATGTTCTATTTCAAGGAGGATATTGACCTCCACGAGATTTACCAATCCACAAGCTTAGATTTTTTGCAATAAGGTAGTTCTTTCTTAAATTCTCAACCAAAAGCTTGGGTCATTTGTAAATACAATCACAAGAAGATAACTTGTTACAAAAAATCTCCCAAAAACATTAGAATCACACAATCATGTACTCTAAGTAATTTCCTAGTAAATGGGTTCTCAACCATAAGCAATTAGAACTTATCAACTCATGAATATATCACATAGTGATATACTAGGATTTCAAAGGCAATATGCCTAGATTCCTTCTATAAACTTCCATTTTCATTCACATACATTACACATGGTATTAAGCCATAGTTTAGATTACTTATTCATGCATTCAAGAGATGATAACATGCATGGAAATTGATCTTTACACACAAGACATTGTTATAGCACAAATTTATGCATCTATGCATTTGTGACATGGCCCAACCCTTTTACCTAGCTTGTTAATCAAAATACAAAATTCCCTCAACAAAGTCTCCTAAAAAACATGACTTTTTCTTCTATTTGTGGGTTTCCTTTGTGCAACACGTGGCATTCACGCCTTGCTAGATTGCAGTGCGTGGATGCCCTAAAAAATGTGAAAAATAAAATAATTACACATTTTCGGGAGGGGGGGGGATTTCGGTTGGGCCCATTTCCCAACCTCCCGTGTCCCGTACCCAACAAAATTCGTCCTCAACATCTCAAGGATGGTATAAATGCACCATTGGGGACATGGATGGGAGGAGGAAATGAGGTGCAATATCAGGCTGGAAAAATTTAGCAAGCTTCCCTATACCCCTTCATTCTTTGAATAACATCCCATACTTGGAAACGCCTTTTCTAGTGTTCCTTCCTTATCTTTATAAATGATGTAGGAGCATCGCCAACGTCAAGCGAGCATGGGGCACACACCAACACATTTTGGGCACATGATGAATTGTTTAAAAACTTTTGAAGATGGATGCGCCAAACGTAAATGTAATAGTTAAGGAGAGGTGTACTTCTTGATTTGTAGTTAGACCTTGAGCGTCCCGCTCTCGTCTGAAGGACTAAGAAGGCATTTATGTTAGTTAATGTTAGTAGGTGGCTTTGAATTCTTAGATTTGACAGTTTCAGGAGCCATAGGGAAAACGGATATAGACACCCTCACTTGTATCTTTGTAACATTAGCAAGATTAGCAACATTATGAGCATAGAGAAGAGAGAAGAGAGTTGTAGTTGAAACACCCATGTACAGAGATTTGAATTAATAGAAAGAGCTTCGATTCAAATTCATGGTGTCGTAATTGTTCTCTATGTATGCATTATGAATTTTATGCTCATGGATGTTTATTCCCTGTTATGCCTTTGCTTTGATGTGTGAATGTATGATTTCATGTTAATGTTTGAAATCTGAAGAGAGGGAGAATAGAGAATGAGTTTCAATTGTTTCTCTATCTGAGCAAGAGTTTTCCTGCAAGGAGTGCAGTGAAATTGTATGCAAGGGGTGCATCGACAGAAGTCAGAGTTCATCTCTGAAAGCTCAAGAGGGATAGTACTGTTCTCATTCTCACAAAAGTGTAAGTTGAGCACAGGAGATGTGCAAGGTGTGCGCAGGTGAGTAAAGTCTCAGAGTTAGCGAACCTGAGAAATTGTTGAAGGACTACTGCTGCAGGGAGTGCGCAGAGTCGAAGGACTTCAAATTCTTTGAAGTAATCGAAGGAATCGCCGCAAGGAGTGCGTGCGGGAGTCTTCTTTAAGACTCGGAGTTGGAGAAATCTTAGGAAGTTTAGTGCCTTGAAGTATTGGAAGGAGGCGCAACCACTTTGGTTTGCTAGCGGACAAGTTTTCGTTAAGATACCGTGTTCATTTCGCCAAAATTGTCAAGGGGGAATTTGACGGCCAGAATCCTCCATGGAGGATTTGCGAAGTCTCAGAAGCCGTCGGATCTTATAGAGAAGTAGGGGAGTTACGACAGCATTCATCCAGTGCAAGATCGGGAAAATCGGACTGTAGGATTCGAACCAACAAGGGTCGTTGGATCACCCACGAAACCGGATCTCGGGGTTTCAAAAGGTGAAGGGTCGAAACCTTTGTAACGAGACTCATGAAATCACGAAAAGCGAAGTCCCGAAATAGCAAAGGAATCTGAGCCGTTTGCTAGAAGGAGGACACGTGTCGTGAGATCACCCGTATCGGGGACTCGGACATCGGAGGTAAAAAAGGGATGCCATTCAACTTCGCGAGTGGCGAAGCTGCGAAGTGAATCAAGATCGTCCATCTGGGAATGGACAGGTGGCATACTCGTTGACACAGACGTTAGACCTTCCGTTGACCATTTCGGGGTTTCGTGGGTTGGAGGTCTGAGAGCACAACATCCAGACTCGCGAATTCGCGAGGTCTGAAACTCCGAAAAAGGCGGGAAGTTCCATGTGGGACCCGCATTGATGACGTGTTGAAATTTCACGTTTCGGCGTATTGGAGGGTAAGGGATCGAGACTCTTGTCCCAAAGTCGCAAGAAGCGAAGTCGTGAAGTGATGAGGTTGCACATAAGAGATTTGTTGCAGAACCACACGGTGGGCCCAGGAAATAATCAGTCGGACACATGTCACGCATTTGGAGGAGTCAACACCCCGTTGACCTCTCACGTCTCGGGAACTCAGGAGATAAGGGAATGAAAGTTCGAGCCTTCGACTCGCGAAGTCACGAGTAGCGAGAATGAGAGGAGAAAAGTCAAATCTCGCCTCTCGGGGGTTCGGGAAAGAAGGTGCCAAAGGTTGAACCTTTGAACTCGTGAAGGTGCAAGAGGTGAAAGGCGTTAGTGCTTAGCCTAGCCGGTGGTCACGTAAGGAGGGCACTGACGAAAAGAGGAGCCATAACCATTTCGCAATCTTGGGTATTGCGGATTTGAGGAGAAAGGGTTGGAATTCATGACTCGCGAACTCGGGAATCGCAAAAAATAACCTATGGATCGATTTGAAAGGGGATTCCAGCAGAGAATCCGAAAGAGTTGATCTGGCTCGAAGGGCATATAGAACGATCCTGTAAGTGGATCTCGGTCCCAAAGGCTGAAAGGTCTGCATCAATAACTACAGGGTGTGTTCCTATATTTGTTGATTTATCCAATGAAGATCCTTATTGTTGAGTTGATTCTTGAAGGTATTTGTAGGTACCTAGGGTTGTTGGCTCCGAACCAATATCGAAGGATGAATCAAGTTGTAACTCCCTTTCTCACATTGTTCGTAATATAAGAGTTCTCTTTCCCCCTATTGTGTGTTCATTGGTTCATTGTGTTGTTATATGCCAATGTCTTTCCTATGTATCTTTAAATCTATGCACATGTGATATACCATTTGAATGTGTAACTACCTTGTAGCAACTTATTCTTTGTTTCCTATTGCAGGCTAGTTCCGGTAGAGATCATAAGCGCTTTAAGAATCTAGAGAGGGGATCAACATCGAAAAAAGGATTCAAAGTGTGAGGCCTTTCCTTCTTTTTGTCTCTCTCTCTCTCTCCTTATAAAAGTAGTTATTTATTGTATGCATTGATTTAGATGGGGATTGGTTCTGTCTTCTGAATTCAGTCTTGCTCCGCTCTGACTTGACCCAAGGTCACAAGGGAAAAATCCATTAAACATAATTGGCAACCATATTGGGGATCGACAACACAAAGATACCAGGGCTCGAAGTCTCACAAACACTAAGATCAGACTCAAGAGGAAACACCAAATTACACGGGCCAAGAGGGGAAATAAAAGGCTTACATGCCCCCATTGGATACAACACCTGATCAATTGTCGAGAACTTGTCTCGAGAAGGCGAACATAACTGTAAAGATCTTTTCTTAGAAGAAATTGAACATCGAGGATAAGATGCTACATAATTCACCCGTGGAAGGGAAGAGTCTACTCGAACACTAGGATCACACAAAGGGGAAACTTGTGCTGAAATCGAACTAGGATGGTGATTATCAGATGAAATATGATCAATAGGGACAATGCTTCCTTTGTGAGGGAAATGCATCACATGAAAGAGTGTAGAAACCACAACATTCATCGCTTAAATATAATCACACCCAAGAAGCATATTAAAGTCTAACGGGCCTAACATCACTAACAGATTGATAAGAATAGTCTTCCCACCTAAGGTGATAGGAATTTGAGGAAGAATCCCTAGACATTCACTAGGTCTTCTGTCAAAATCCAACAACTCAGTGGTACCTGACACAAGCTTGGGAGAACCCAAAGCTTTCCAAGACGAGGAGGATAAAATACTTGTAGAGGATCCTTCATCTAAAACACATCTACAAACACCTTTCGACATAGAATCGACCCAAATTTTTATTTGGAAAGGTGCAGAAGAGGGAAGGTGAGGCTCCACAAGATCATTCCAATCAAAGGAAACCATCCTATGAATTGGAGGGGGCGTACTCAAAGAGAGTGGAATTCCCCCTTGTTCAAATGGTACTGAACTAGAAATGCTAAATACTTAGTCAAAAGATACATCACTCCCTAAAAGGAGAGTGGGATCGACGAAATATTGCATCAACGATGTCACTTCCTTAAAATTTCCACTCTCCAAGAGAAGAGTGGGATTGGCCAAAGATTGCATCGGTGCGACCAATTCCTCAACCATTGGTTGAATAGATTGTTGGGAAACGAATGATGACCCAGAACTAGAAGGACCTTCAGAAAAGGACCACGATTTTCATACCATGGAAATAATAGGTCGCAAATGAGTAAGGTGATCTCCCATGCAAAGCTTACAAGGGAACTTGGGATTACATCCTATACATCTAGGATTCTCAGCCACATCAATGCCCCCAACATGACTTGCAGTGGTTGGTGGGCTTCCCAAAACATGACTTGCAGTGGTTAGGTGATGATCTCCAACTTGACTTGCATAGGTTGGTGAAAATTGTCCAGTATGACTAGTAGTGACTAGACTCGTGCTTCTAGCATGAATCACATCGACTGATTTCTTGCCCTCACCATGATTCACAGAGGATGGTGATAGGTCTCCAAAGTGACTAGGAGAGGTTGGTGACTTCTTCTTCTTACTCTTCCCCTTCCTATTCCTTTTATACTTCTCATTACTAGTAGCTGGAATTTTATTATAAGAGGAAGAAGGAGGAGAGGTAGACTTCGTGGATGTAGAAGGTGAATGATCAACATCCATTTTATGCCCATGACATAAAGTGATTATTTGAGAAGCATCAAGATAACTTGGGACATTTAGAGTGGTCCACAACCAAATCGACAGTCCTAAATTCAACCCAGGAATGTTCAAAGTGGCCATCAAGGGGGCACAAACGTTTACAAAGAAAGGAAAAGAACAAGAATCCCCTTGGGCAGGGATCCCTTGGTTGGTATCCTATAGAACTTTGGCCATAAATTTCTCATGCACAGGTTTGTCCCTTGTGGGATGTTCATGTTCATAAAATTTTCATGCACTGACTCTGGCAAACCAGTGGTATAAAAACCCACACTTTCTAGGAGGCGGCTCCACACTTTCAAGAGAAAGACCAGGGGTCTTTCCCAACCAGCAGAGTGGTTGGTTAACCAACTTGAATCAATGATCCAAAGGTGGTGATACAGAAACAAACTAAGGTCAAATACACAAAGAAGCACTCCAATAAAAATCCCTAAGAGAAACATCGCAAGCAAACAAATTTTCCAAATCTTCATCCCAGGTGGATGAGTTCCCGAGTCCAAATTAATGAAAAAGTGGAAAGGGACCTTCTGGACGAAAGCATGGGTTGATTAAGTCCCATGGACCAAAGAATGGAGGAGTGAGAAGCAGTTATCTTGACCTCCACTAACCGACCTTATCTGCTGCAAGTGCCCATGCTTCACGGGGCACCCTTTAGTAGTGCTAAAAAGTGTGATACAAAATCTTCCCTAGGTACCACGATAAACCCTCGCAGTCACCTATAATATCCCTAGGGAAATCAACTAAGGCCACCAACTCACAGTCAACATCCCGAGGGTTACATTCGACAGTTAGGATCGAACGTATGGGAAGGGTAATAGATCCTAAAGCTTTAAAAGTGCCACCTCTCACGAAGGTAAATGCACTAGCAAAACCCCCAATATACGATATCTCCACTACGCTCAGTTAAGATTTGCAGGGGAATCTCCTCGACTCTCCTTTATGTGACCTTGTGTTTAGCTCATGTGTTAGAGGAGGCTCCCGACTATACTTATATGAAAATTGGATTTGAAACTCCCCCTAACTCAGACTCCTACTTTTGTTTTGTGGCCTTGGAGAGTTATCTCTCCAATCCTAATCCAAGGCCCTAACCCTAAACTTGTTTGTGAGCCCTAGAAACAAAGTATAGTACATTTTAGGTTTAACGTTCATTTTAGAGAGTATTTTTACTCAAAGGGTACAGAGGTGTAACTGATGTTGTTTGAGACTCTTGCAAAACTGAAACTTATAAGAACACTGACAAAGAAAAATTTACACTAATCCTTTAAATGAAAAAGAGTTTCAAAAAGAAAATGCATGAACAATCCTTCAAACCTTTAAATGCAAATTTCTTCTTTTCGATGTAAGATGACAATGCAGCCTTTTGAGAAAAGCAAAAGAATAAAACAAAGGATATTCTTTCTTATTTTTATTTTGAAATGATTTAAGGTGAGAAGAAAAAAAAATCCTAGGCTAACATCTTTTTCTTTTTCAAATAACAATGCAAAACAATGCAAAGAAAGAAAGAGACCTAAGTAGCAGAAAAAATAGGTTTTTTTGTTTTTTTTCTATCAAAGCAAAACTAAAAAAGGATGCTAAAAGAAACTGCAGGATACACGATTCATGGCCCCCCTAGGCCATGAGGGGGAATTTTTGTTTAAAATTTAAATCATTTCGCTTTAAAATGCAAGCTAAAAGTAAGCCAAGAACACTGGGAAACCAAGAGAAAGATCTTTTCAAACAAATCCAAAGTTTCCACAGACTTTAACCAACAATACAAAGCATCAACAGACTTAGGGGGCTCAATAAACACTGAAACACCAACCTAAACCAACCAATCTTTGAGCAAAAAACTCAAAATTGCAAGCCAAATACAGAGGTCTGCGACTATGTTAATTACATCATGCGTTTATCCACAGGTCATAGAAGTGAAAAACACGGATGTCCTTGCTTTACAGAAAGAAAAAGCGCAGATAAGTTAGTTACACTTGAAAATTAAAAGTCAACCAAGAAGAGAGGCTTGCAAAAATTTTGGAAAAGTTTCTAAATGATGAAATCTCTGAGAATAAAGTCCAAAAAATAGGAAAAACTACAAGAACCTTAAGACAACCAAAGAAACCCTAAGATTGACCCAAACTGGGAGAGTCCCTAGTATTGTTGA
Source organism: Picea engelmannii (assembly GCA_009831015.1). Classification (NCBI taxonomy): domain Eukaryota; kingdom Viridiplantae; phylum Streptophyta; class Pinopsida; order Pinales; family Pinaceae; genus Picea; species Picea engelmannii. Next base: position 73,154 of record ML799256.1, read on the forward strand.
CAACTTTGTTTAAGGGATTTTTCCCTTGTGACCTTGGGTCAAGTCACTGCAGAGGAAGACCAAATTCAGAAGACAGAACCAATCCCCATATAAATAAATGCATACAAGAAATAACTACTTTTATAAGGAGAGAGAGAAAAAGAAAGAAGGAAATACCTCACACTTTGAATCCTTTGTTCGATGTCGATCCCCGCTCTCGCTTCTTGAAGCGCTCTTGATCTCTGTTGAAACTAGTTTGCAATAGGAAACTAAGAATAGGATTCTACAAGGTTGTTGCACATTCAAATATCATATAGCATATGCATAGATTTAAAGATACATAGGAAATACATTGGCATATAAAAACACAATGAACCAATGAACACACAATAGGGGGAAAGATAACTCTTCTATTACCAAGAATGTGAGAAAGGTAGTTACAACCTGATTCAACCTTTGGTACTGGTTCAGAGCCATTATCCCTGGGTTCCTCCAAAGACCTTCAAGGATAAAATCATTGGTGAGGCTCTTCCTTGGATAAATCAATAGGTATAGGAACACACCCTGTAGTTATAAAGAGAAGGACGGAACATTGGAAAAAGGAGTTTCTAGGTATGTGATGCTACTCAGAGAATGAAGGGGTACAAAGAAGCTTGCTAAAATTTTCCATCATGATCTTGCACCTTAGTTCCTCCTCCCATACATGCCCCCAATGGTGCAATTATACCTTACTTGAGAGGTTAAGGAGGTTGAATTTCATAGGGTATGGGCCAAGATAGGTTGGGAAACGAGCCCAACCGAAATCCTCGCCCGAAAATGTGGAATTATTTTATTTTTCACATTTTTTGAGGGCATCCGGGGGATGCAATCTAGAAAGGCGTGGATGTCTACGTATTGCACAAAGGAAACCCCCATATATAAGAAAAAGCCATGTTTTTTAGGTGACTCTGATGAGGGAAGTTTGGATTTTGATTAGAAATCTAGGGAAAAGGGTTGGGCCATGTCAAAAATGCATAGATGTGGCAATTTGTGCTATAAAAAAACATTTACAGGGTTCACACAACCATTCATTTGTCCATCATTCCATACATACTCATGAATACACAAATAGGCACAAGCCATTCATTACAATCAATACATAGAGATTAATGAACATTTATCTGTTTAGAAGCTGTAGCCAACCCAACTAACTGTGGGTGAGAGCTTTTCCACTCAACCATAGGCTCATATGCAATGTTCCTCTTTGCAATATAGCCACCCCGTGCCTGGCCATGATACCTGTTGTAACACATATATATTTATAAAACTTTAGACTTTAATAGATTTCACTCTCGTTTAAATAAAAAACAACGCTCGCTAAATTCTCACCGTCGATGAAGTCTCCCATTAAATCAAAAGATCCTAATCTCTTAATAATTATGGAGCTGCCTACTCGTTAACGAGTCAAATAACTAAAAGACCACATTTGAGAAATCGGGTTTCCGAGTTTCGCAATGTAGGCATTTCAACATACAACAATTCCAAAGTCCCGATAGTCGAAATCACGAAATCGTCTTAAGCTCTAAACCAACTTAATTAAGAATTAAGAATGATTAACAGTTAATTAATCATATCACGATTTTGCATTTCAGGGATCCTTCCTTGAAAGACTTTCGAAGTCCCGATAGCTAAAATTGCGAAGCTGTCTTAGGTCGATCACAATTATTTAAAGGGTTTAAAAATGATTAAAGTTAATCAACCACATCACAATTTCACGTTTCGGGGATTATACCTTGAAATGTCATAAGATATCCCAATATCCGAAGGCGCCAAAATTTTATTAACGATAAGTGTGATTAACTAATGCATTAATGATGATTATCATGTAATTAATCCTTCACTACATAATGACTTGGATAAATTCAAATTTCATCTGTCCTTTTCCCTAAAATTAATGACAATAATAGTCGATTTATGGAAATCATTCCAAGTGAGATCCTAGACCACCGCCGAAATCTTATTCATTAAGGAAAAGTAAATTCTTTGTCGGTAGAAGTATTGGCAAATCGACGCAATTAAAGGAAAAGGATATTGAATTTCAAATTTCATTGTGCGTTTTCACTAATCAGTAAGTTTTCAAGGTAATAAACATTGTGCATTTCCAGGGAAAGATATCAAATCTCTGAGACCTGATACCATGGCTCCTCGAAAAAAAACTAAATCACCTGGTGAAGGATCGAGCCAGAACACATATATGCTCTCCAACACCTCACCCAAAAGCATAGACGCTGTAAAATCCTGGATGCAAGTGTTCAATATTCTACAGTATGAATTGGTTAATTTCCCGAACGACTCAGGTGATGATGAGACAGAGGACCTAGCTACCAAATACAAAATTGTTGCCCAGTTAGAGCTACATAAGATAGCGACGAGGCCTAGGCTCTTTCCCTACAACAATATGATTGGTTGGGCATTGGAGAATGTGGACATTCCTACCAGAACCATTTTCAATTCAAAAAAGGTCGCAGTTGGGTCTTTCCAGCCAGAACATCTATAGGTGAAGTACAAATTGTATCTGGTATCCAATTTTGTTTACAATGCCAGTTTCCTAGTAGACTTTAACAAGAAGGAATGTGACCAATACAGAAAAAGCCTTCCCGATTTAATTAAAGACTGGTACTCTCGCCCTGAGAAGTTCAGAGCTGATTCCCATGGTATATACCCAGTTTCCGCACTAGAACCTCACATAATGTACATAGAAATGATGATGTGTAGACTCTATGGGAAAGAAGACACAACCCATTTCTTTTTACAGTGGGTGCCCATTATGCACTTAGTGGCCAATGGTTATTCTTTTGATTGGGCCAAGATATTGACAGATAGTTTGGTTAAAGAGATTACATCATATCAGTCACTAAAAGCCAAGGGAAAGACAACCTAAATTTTCATGTCAGCTCATATCATGGATGTTGTCTGTTCTATGACACCTTTTCTACTGATGGGTTGTAGTTGGAATCCAAATAGTGCTGAACCTATACATATTTATCATTCGAATCTTTGGGAAGACAAAGTGAAAGATTTATTTTATGAAATTTGCAACTGGGTGGTGGTGCCAATGCACACCGCTATATATGGTTACCCACCTCCCAGAATTTCAGACAAAATTGTGACTAATCTGGGCAAGATAGTAGACTGGTACATCGAGGAGAATTTCTCCTATATTAGGGTTTTCGACTGTTCAGTTCCTCCACATGCTCTGTCTAAATTTTTACCAGATCGATTGGTGTGCCGCGAAGTAGCACATCAAACTGTGCTTGGAGGGGTTGGTAAGGAGATCAAATAAATACAAAAAAAGGTATGGCCATCTTTTCTCATGCATATTGGTACGTTTTCTCTATTGGATTTCGACCATTCGAAAGTGGAAGCCGCGGCCCTAGGAGAAATAAAACTAGTCGATATCAAATTCAAGAAGCACGATCCATAGAAGATCGTAGGTAACCATATGGCCAACTACAATCTGAAAAGATATGAACATGAATATTCTCCTCAATATTAAATATTCTGAAGAGAGAGGTCCTATCAAGAGGTTTTGGATTGAATTCAAGCTCTGACACTAAATAAAATGGTCGAGTTTTATAATTTCCAGAAACATCGAAGAAATGGCCTCCCCAAAGTATTACAAGGGGAACTCCCGACACCTCCAGCCACACAACAAACAGAGACCAAAGGGTTAGAAACAAGGATCTCTAGTGGGAAAAATGCCGAAGAAAATTTGGAGGAAATTGAGACCTTGATAAAGAAAGCAGAAGAAAAGCTACAGTACACATTGGGTAAACCAACAACTAACAGAGCCGGGAAGCAGACATACACTGAGATAGGTAGTCCTATCAAATGTGTCACACCTCTACAGTTCAGTAGAGGGAACCCAATGGCCGAAACTGTATTCATAGGATACCTTACACCTATTTCCGTAGCAGAGATGCCTCCTTCAGAATTCTTCTTCAGTAAGAAGAGAAGGGTTGTGGTAAGGAGAGAAACACATCAGAAGGAGGGCACAACTTTTAAAAGACACAGGGTGCTATTAGATGGGTAGGCCCTAGAAGAAGAAGACTTATCTACAGAGGTCGCAGGCTCACTGGGAGCTTTCACGATAAAAAACTAGTTTTCAGTGAGCAACCTGAAGGAGAAGTTGAAGCAGAAAGATATGTTGGTAGGCCAATTGCAAAATCAAATGAAAATGGTGGAAAAGAATGTTAGGAGTGAGATCAACAAGGATTTCGAGTAGATTAGAGCCAATGATAGACATGAAATCCAATAGTTCAAATCCGGTCTTAATGAGATGTAGAAAAAGTCACAGACAAGTGATGAATTAGTCAGACAGCTGCAAGCGAAGGTAAGTTTAACTGAAAAAGAAGTAGTGGATATATTAGCTTTCCAAACCCAAACTCTAGAGGTACATAAGGAACTGGAATCAACACAACAAAGCCTTTTCAATAAGGTGGAAGCTATCCAAAACCACTTTCAAGTGGTAAATCAAGCCTTAGATAACATTTTTTTAAAGGAGAGAGAGGCTATTGTCGCTCGGACCAATTTCCAAGAAGAAGTTGTGTCGTCATCAAGAGAAGAAGTATCTATGGTTTCCAGGTTGTCTGTTTCAGAGAAAATCAGAGGCGATATAATATTGAAGGCCTGGGAAGCCAACATAGCCGAAAGTAAAAAGATGGCTAAGGAAGTCAAAGAGGCTTGTGAAGAAGCTTTTAATTCACTTGACAAAGAGTCATTAGGCCTCGACAAATATAGTATCTCTAAAGCACTAGGACAAGTTGATATAGCAAAGCATCAACTTAACATTAAGACCAACATGGAAGATGCTTAGGCTGAAATCTTAGAATTAAAGCATAATGAAATTACTCATATAAATGGATGGCTAGTGAAGCCCAGTTTGCAACTATAGTGTATAGCTTCATAAGATAGGAGAATGGAAAATAGATTGCCTCAATTAGAAAATAAATTATATGCTTTTGAGGCAAATGACTTCACAAAACCCTCCAGGCCGGTGGTACAATTTGTGAGAAAATGTGTTAAATGTATCGAACAAGGAAAAAACAACACCTCCGAGAACCAATGAGGTAGTCTGTACACATCATCTGTACAGATCATGATTAGAGATTATCTATTTCTGAGATGGACAACAGGAAAGAAAAATGCCTCTGCCAGCATGACAAAAATACAAAAGAGATGCAAGTGAAGTTCTTCAGATTTCATTTTTGTAACCTTTACTATTTTAGAAATAAGGAGAATTCCAACCGTTTAGGGTTGATAACCTTTTGTGTAAATACATATTTAGAAGAATGAACAAAGGTTGCTTCTTGTCGTATTATAACTAAGAAAACTCATCCTTTGTGAGTATTAATACAAGCACAGACAGGGATTCCAAATTTTGTGTTGTTTGAGTTATGTGCTCTTCTTGTATTTCATATTTCCAGTTTTGTTTATGTTACTCCTCGATAAGTGAATGACTGCAATTTATTACAACATCTACTGTGATCATATTTCATTTAGTTATATGATAAGAAAGCAATTTTAACTCTGTATTTGCTATCATCAAATACAAGACCTGCTAGCTACTTGGACCACTATATCATATACCCTTTCAGGGGTGCATTCCACTCTTTCTTCTACTATAAACAAGGTAATATTCTTCTGTCATTGATGCCTTAGCTTGTTTAATAGTTTTGTAAACTTTCTTCACCACCACTCAATTTGATTAATTGTCTCAGACGATGAAACATGGCCTTTGTTCTGTTCAACTATTAATTTCATTTGAGGATTTATATTCTTACATAACTAACAGAAAGACAAAACACTCTTAAAACAAATCATTCCTTAATTCCTGATGCCTGACATTATGCTTTGAGCCTTAAGTTTAATCTTAGGAACAAAAATACCATTGGGGGATTTCTCATACTCTTAGAGAAAATTTAAGTGCGAAGGCCACTCTCCTTTACAATAACCACTGGTTGAAAACCCTCTATACCCACCTTGCCCAACGCCTCCACGGGTTTATCAGATGCCTTCCCAGTCATATTTCGTCTACATAAGGGAGTCCCTTCACAACTACACTGTCCCTCAACACCCTCCCCTTCCGGTGTTGGTTTCTGTCCAACAAGCATCAATTCCATGGCCCTCTTCGCTCAGGTCGAGTTTGGTTTCCAGACCAATCAAACACAAAACTATTTCTTTGTTTCTCTGCTTGCACGAGGTCTTCCTTTTCTACATGATATTTCTTCATGCACCTGCACACTCCTCATGTTCTCTTCTCTTTTCTTTTTCTCGTGCACCCTCTCATGCACCTCTTTTCTTGTTTCTCTTTGTCACACACCCGTGCATTCCTTGCTTCTTCCAGAAGTTTCTCGGCTTCCCTTCGTGCTGCTAGGGGGGATCCAATATTATACATGGATGTACTATGCATTCACTCCCATGCATTTACATTGGAATTACTTCGCAACTACCCAACCATACTTCATAATCAATTTGCTTCAACTGCAAGCTAGAGGAAATTATGGTATTTCCCCAATATAGTTCAACAAGGTGACTTGGGGTCCTTTAACACATGAATCCCCTTTGTTCCCCCTCGTTAATCCCTCTCACGGTATCATGGACAATCTGCATGCTCCACCCACAGTCAGTTGTGTGGAAAATTTCAATTAAACACTAATAAATTATGGCATGAAAATCATTAATCATGATTAATTACATATAATCAGGGGATTAAAAATCCAGGATGTTACACCATGTCACCAAAATACGTGGCTAACCCATGTTAGGTTCTCCTTGTTTGTGGATTGTTTCTTAAGTATTAGGCTCTATATTTAAGTGGGTTTCTATAAATCCAAATTTATTACAAAAAGAACCCTTAAACCAAGTTTTTCTACGCATGCTATCTCCAAATTCATTCTAGTTTAGAGAATGTTTGGATTTGGAATCCTAGATGGGTTGATGTTTTTGTTTTATTAATGTAAATATCTCTCATGGACTTACCCTAAATCAAGACAATCTTTATATCACTTAATGTTCATAAAGAGGGATGAGGATAATAAGGGGTATTAAAAAGGGGCCATGTGGCAAGCTCAAAGGTTGCAATGTCGCCATGATGATAGGTGTCTACTCCAAGTTCTAGTATGTAGCACCAACATACGTAGCTAATTTATACTCGAAGATAATGAGAAAAAATAGATCACTTTTTCATTTTGATAAAGTAATATAAAAATAGGTTATATATATATATATATATATATCAAACATCAAGACCAAATGTTTTTTAGTTGACATGGAAAGAGTTGACTATGAAACAACTCAAAAGTCTTATTTATGATAATTTTGGCCAAAATTTGACGAACAATAAATTTTGCACTCTGATCAATTTGTTGTTTAAATGCTAACTTTGGCAATCTTGGTTAATTCAAAAACCATGATTCATGCCAAGATTGCAATTTTGAAATGCACATATTATAAATACAAAAAAATTGTAACTTGTGTTGTTGGATTTGTGTAGACTCCTCCCTAAAATCAACATCAGAAATGGGGGGTTAGGGGGCTGTAGTTGGAGATTAGTCTACACCTTGGAAGGTTACTAAAACTTTTTTCTTCTTCAAACTTAGTTTATTTTTTAATATTTATTTTAATTTGCTTCAATATTGAGTCGCACAAATGTTTCTTTGAAGAATAGTATTGTAGTTTGAAAATCACAGTTGGCTACGAATTTTGGACTATGACCATATATCTTTCTATGTAAGAAACACTTCAAAGAAAGGTGAAATTACAGTGTCTTGTTGAAAGAAAAATGCTTCTTAGGTTGAAAAAAAAAGTATCAAAATATAGTTAGTCAATACACACTTTAGATGTAATCAATTAAGGAACAATATAAAAATGATGTTGTTTGATAATGCAAATGGCGCAAACCCGATGAATATTGAAGTTGACCTACTTTGTCTCATGACGGGGTCAGAGATGATTTTGAATTATTAGTGGAAAGACAATGCCCCTTGTACGAGAATTTCTCTATGCCCGACAACCCTTCTACTAGGTGTTAGAAATGAAAGAAGAGGAACATTTTGGAACAAGAAAAGAAAACAATGCTTTCAAACACACGTGGTGGTGAATTGTGGGTAAAGCAATTTAGAATTTCATCAACTCAAAAACAATTCGTTTTGACATCTAATGAGAAGGGTTCAATAAAAATAAGGAAAAAAAAAGAATGATAGAAAAAAAATGTCGGTGACCTTACCATCAAGGATTCAAATGAAAATTATTTCTCCTTGAAAATAATAAAGGAGTAAGTTAATCTTGTAGTGAATAGACCCTCTTTCCAACCAAAAATATTTTATATGCTCTGAATTGGAACCAATATTCGAATGATGTGGCAAGGATTCTACTCTCAATTGATGAAATTCGAGTTCTAAATCCTCCACTTGTTGCATGAGAGTTTCTACAACTTGCTTTAGATCACCTGTCTCATTTTTTCTTTCTCTAATTCTTCCAATCACTGAAGCAGCTCCAAAATTACTTGTTCCTATCCATTAACCTTGGTGCCAACTTGATTTACCTTGTT
>ML799256.1:118347-129261 GCA_009831015.1 Picea engelmannii
TAACAAAAAAAACATGAAAAAATTAAATCTGTGATAATAATCGCAAAGGTGTTTAGTGAAGTTATAAAATCAAGATAAAGTAATAAAAAAATATAAAAAAATTAAATTTAATTAATAAAGGTGTTGGTTAACGTTCTACTTTTTGGGTGTTTTTGGTAGGAATTGGTCAGAATTCGACGATGTAAATTTGGACAAAATCTTTATTTTCTGTTATTTAAATTGCCTTTCTGAATGCATAAATGGATTTAGCGTGCTAAAAAACCAAAAGGGCACTCAGATTATACAAACTTAGCCACTAAAATCTACAAATCCAACCTTTCATCACCGGATTTCAGGCAAAATCAAACGGAAAAAGTGGCTAGAAAACCCCCAAAAGGTAGAACGTTTAGATTACTGCATTAATAAATTAACAACTTATCATTCATATATTTTTTCCAAAGAGAATTTATTTTTGAGCACTTTTTTCCATTCATGAATGGTACTCCGTACAAATCAATAAGTACTAATTGCATCTCTGACTCGGATTTGATATTGACATTAATTAAAATATTAAAAAAAACAATTTACTTTAACTTTTTTGCATTAAGTTTATAAACATATATATTATATATTATACCTCATAAATATGAATCACTTATATTTTCATATTAATCATTAATAATCTCATAATGTAACATTTTTTTTCCATGAAAAAAGCGTAATTTTATTCATCCGAAGAGAACCAAATTACATTTTGTAGGTGTTTTTAAGCACGTCTCTCAACCTTGGATAAAATGATTCAAGAAAAACAAGGCTAAAAAACTCTAAGAAGGATTACAGCTTGAAGGCATCCGAGATCAAAATGACATATACAGTAATCCATGAATGAAAATGAGAACAACCAAGGGTTGAGGCCCCCACCAGGAGAGAAAAATGCCGAGAGAAACAAATCCAAAAAATAAACTTTGGAAACTGGATGGACCATGTCAGAGCGCTATAGCAGCCACAAACCAAAGCACTGATCTGTGTATCAAACCTTGAACATACCATAAAACTGGATGGACCAGGTCAGAGCGGTATAGAAACCACATACCAAAAGCACCGATCTATGTATACATCAAACCCTGAACATACCAAAAACTCAGAGAAGAGGACAACAAACTGCAGGGAACTAACCCCTGAGAAAACCCTGCCGAGAGTGAGCAAACCAACCAAGAAATACCAGAAATGGAACAGATCAGGTCTGAGCGACATACATACCCCTCAAAGGGAAGATAGATTCCAAGAACTGTCTGACCAACTGGATGCAATATCATAACTCGTAAAAAAATATTTGAAACTAGAGCCAAACATCAAGGGTATGCATCAAACCCTGACAATGATCCCGAAACAAGGAGGAAAATCTGGAAGAAGGCCCGCAAAGGATGGGGAGGAGTCCCACAGAGAGACGACTCAAAAAAAAACTAGAGAAGGCCACAGTCCCTAGCTATATCGAAGAAATAAATAACGAAAGAAAAGAGAGAAGGGCATGGAGTTGAAGGCACATAGCTCGTCCCAAACTCCCCACATCGCACAAACATCAGGCACCCAAGCCGAGCTGCCAAGAATCCATTGAAGCCCAAAGAAAAAACACACAAACTTGACATAGCATATAAAAAACTGGATCTGGATCCACAGACATGTACGTGAGCATGGGAGAAGGTCGTTGCAAAGGTCGTTGCGATCACTGGGCACATAACTGTAGGTTAGAAAGAAGATAAGAAATTCGGGACTGCAGCTAGGGTTTCCCTAACCGCAATCCCGAGTCCGCTCCCATCTCATAACTTAACATAAGCTAATGGACTTTGTTTTAATTTTGTAAATTGTGTGATGTGGATGCTTGTAGAGTGAGCATTTTAGAATTATTTCAATAATTTTGAAAATTATTTTTCCTTTTCTTATGTTATTTTGTTTAATTTAATGATATTTAAGTTAAATTTAAAGTTAATTTTTTTTTTTAAATAATTAAAATATTTATTTATTATAATAAAAAATAAAAAATATATTATAATTTAGTATAAATATAATATATCACATTTTATGTAATATTTAAAAAATCAAATCAACTATTAACTATATAAATTTATTTAATTTTAATAAATATTTTAAATATTAAGAAATTTAAACTTTAATCTATGTTAGTATAGTATAAATCAATATTTTCTTAAATCACTAAAAAAATAATCTCTACATCATGATTCTCCTATCATAACATATTTTCTTTTGGTTTTTTTCAATGGGGTAACACAAGGGAACACTTGGAAAGGAGGGGTAGGGGAGTCTTCCATCTCACAAACAACCATACCATATATTTCTTAGCAAGATTAGCAGATACCACCAATAATTACAGCAAGCTCATGGTCCTAAAGCTTATCATTCAACTAGCGAATAAAAACGGAATTTATCAGCTATACATATATGGAGACTCTCAGTTACTCATAAATTGGATGAATGAGGATTACTCACTTCAAAACTATGCACTCTTGCCTCTTTTTCAAAATATTAAAAAACAACCAACAAAGTTTATGTCACCTCACCTTCAATCATATTTACAGGGAAATGGACAAAGAAACATATCACTTCTCCAAAATTGGACTGGAAATGAACCGAGGCAAGGCACATGGAAAATCCATGAAAAAATCCAAGATGATTCCACTATATTTTTTCATGACTCCTGACTTCAACTAGTCTAATCACTTTCGGGATGAGCTTTAGGCTTAGGTTGCTCACACTATACAGTTAAAGGCATATGGCTCTATTTTTCAGATGATGATCTTGACTCCTACTTAAAATTACTTTTTGATGGAGGTTTTTTTTTTTCTCCTACAACTATTGATATTATACAAGAACTTTATAAAAAGGAATAATTTTGTTTTGTTATTGATATTTAATATAAGAAGAATATATATAGCTCCGATAATAAACTTCTTTTTAACTTTTTAAATAAACTATGCATGACTCACAATCGGCATAATGCCTTGCATTTAAAAATGTAATTTTGTTTCATCTCAATAATAAAATTACTTACTTTTTTACCCGTAAAAAGAAATAGTTATAAATCAATAAATCATAAATCATGTAAACACATCATTTGATATGAATTATATGAAATATTTAAAATAATTTTGAAAATTATATTTTTTTTGGAATCTAATAATATATGGAATATTTAAAATAATGTTGAAAATCATATTTTTTTTGGAATCTAATAAAACACACATATAATTTTAATGCATTTTAAGATTATTAAGTAGATTTGATTTAATGCATTTTAAGATTATTATGTAGATGATTTAAAATAGTTTTGAAAATTTGGAATCTAATAAAACAACAAAAATTAAGAGAATATATTTTCAATGCATGTTATAATTTTTGAAGGTTTTGGGTTAATTCAAACATGCAAAGAATATAGAAAAAATATGCTTTCAAACTTTGATTTTGTAAAATAATCACTAAATATCTATTAAATTTTGATCTACATTATTTAAATAATCACTAAATATCTATTAAATTTTGATTTATATTATTTATCAAAAAAATAAAAAGACAATCTTTATCCTATTTCCAATGTTAAATTTAACATTCACTTCTAACTTTTATGAATACAAAATATTATTTAATTAGAGAAGTTTATAAACAAGATTAACATAATAATAAACAAAAACTTAAAATATACTTTAGTTTAGTCAAATTCCTCTTAGGATATTAAATTCACTTTACATTATTTAAGCTTTGTAAAATTACAAGTTTTATAAAGTTTCAATACTATTTATATTTGAACTCTGTACTTGAGAAATTCTTCATCAACAATTTGTTTGGTCGAGTTTTTAGCATATGATATTCTTCACATTTCAATAAAGCAATAAAATACATCCTTTAAATTTAAACAATCTCTTTTACACTTATTACTTGTAATCTTAATATTTGAAGTTTCAAATTCTCCTCCTTTCAACCCACAAAATATTTTGCAAATAAAAATTATAAAAAAATATTAAACTTTTAAAATTATAATTTTATATATATAAAGTTTAGTAAATCATATAATACTTTTATAAAAAAAAACTACACTTAAATAATTTTAAATTTTTTATAAGTTAACCACCACACTTAAAAGATATATATATATATATATATATATATATATATATATATATATATATATATATATATATATATNATATATATATATATATATATATATATTTTCAAACTAAACATACAATTTTAACATTACCTCTCTTTATATAAATCACAACCACCATCCATTTTTATATAGAAAATACAACTTGATACCACACAACATGGAATTTAACTATATAATACACATTGCTTTGACCCGCCCCCATAACATTATCATATATAATGAAAATGAAAGCTCCTTTATATGCAACAAACCAAAAACAAAAGATCAAACTTTAACTATACCTCTAATAATATTAATATTTATCTTCATGCATGTAGGAAATATTTCAATTCATGGACTTTTTCCAATAGAAAATTTCTCCATATATTAATATATGATGTTCTCACAATACAAGCATGTCTTGCATAGATAACCCCCCTCAAAAAAAAAGTAATTGTGGGCAGCACAATAACACCAAGTCCAAAAGGTGGTAAAAGAAAACCACTAAAAGAAATACAACCCTCCCCAAAATAAGATACATTGAGGATTAAAGACTAAGGCTAAAACCCTCCTCAACAAATACTATCCAAAAATTATTACAAAGATATCCAATATGGATATAGTATTAAAAAAAATCCACAAATAGTATCAAGACTGAAGTATTAAGTAGATAGAAACAATCCACTAAGAGTGACGTTCATGGATAGAAACATAAAGAAAGTGAGGGGGCCTTGTGACCATCCTGTCATTTGTTGTAATGCGTCTTTCCTTCTGGTACCTGAAGAACCAACTTTGATAGATCATCCGTCTCCATATTCTCTTCCTTGTATATATGATCAAAATTGATATTAGTGAAAAGAGGAGTGAGTTATCTAATCTTGGTCATCCATCCCATAAGATTGGTAACTTGTAAGATACAGTTGTGGTTTATCTAGTCTATAACAATCTCAGAATCCCCTAGGACATGTAAATGTGCAATATTTAACTGATGTGCTAAGATTAATGATTCCCACAAACCCAAGAGTTCTTCCCTAGTGTTTGTGCCCTGCCCACAATTTAATGTCCATCTATAGGTAGTATTACCTATAGTCTTTAGTAAACCCCCAACACCACTCAATAACCCATTGTTCTATGCTGCTCCATTGAACCAATAAATAGATTCCATAATAAAGTCTGGAGTCTTCTTAATCTTGTTATGAGTCCTTTTCAAGACTTGACCACTAGTAGGCTTCATCATCCCACGGATTTGAATACTAACCCTCTGTGTTGAGGGAGAACAACTGTCAAAAATACATCTGTTTCTTTCCAACCACAAATACCAACAAACAATTATTGGTAAACATTTAAAAACTTTTTCCACTTTTAACCATTTTTCTAAGCAATCGTTTAAGGAAGAGCCTCCCCAGATTGTAGAAATATTATATGTATAATGTAAGTTTTTCCACAAATTTAAAGTGAAAGGACAAGCTAAGAACATATGTGAAATGGAATCCTCATCCCTGAAACATAGTGAACAGATATTCGGGCCAACCCAACCTCTTTTTTGTAAAGAGTCCCAAGTAAGAATTTTATGTTCCAGAGCTAACCAAAAGAGCAATTTTATTTTGTAAGTCAGGCCCTAGGTTCATAGTTGTCTACACCAATAAAAGGTCTGTTGTGGCCAGAATTTTTGTGCTAAAGCATTGTATATATATTTTTTCCGATAGGAGTCCCGATTGATCTCCACTTGTCCACAATAATATATCTTCACCTGGGAACAACTGAACACCTGAACTGATAAGTGCCCTTATATAAATTTTCCATTCCAAAGCTAAGTTTCTGGTGAAACCCAAATCCTCACTGGACCTCCATTGATCGATGACATACCCCCATGATGATTGAGCCTTCGCTTGATACAAATAACGAATATTTTGATTTTTTAACACCAATAAAAGCTCCTGTGAAAGTATAGAAGCATTTCCAATGCCTAGAATTTTGTCTAGTCCGATGAGGACTGAACAACCATTTCCAGGCTTCCAACTCAGCCAGTGAGTAATAAGGAGAAAATATTTCATCAAGTTTTTCCAGAAGTGAGAGGCCAAAGGTTGTGTGACCAGAGATGATCTAAGCCAAGTAGCCACAAAAGTGTAAAGGAGGTATTTATCTTTGATCACCCGATGCCAAATCCCATCCTCCATCAAGACTCTCCACAATGAGTTTGCTGCTAGCGCCCGATTAAATAAGAAAAGATTCTTGAGGCCCCAACCTCCCAATATTTTTGGTTTGGAAATTTGAACCCAACTACAAAGGTGTATACCATGTTATTTACGACCCCCCGTCTAGAGAAAGTCATATATCATCTTTCAAATCCTTGAAAGAACCGCAACAGGAGCCGCCGCAAGTGCCATCCAAAAACTGACTAGGATTCCAATACTGCCTTCGCTAAAATGCAATGGCCACCCAAGGTTAACCAATGGTTACACTAATGCTTTATCCATTTTTCGAACTTTATAAGTAGCCATCTCCAGTCTTCAAAAAAAAAATTCTCCACTTTAATGAAATATCCCAGGTACTTAAAGCATGATGTCAATTCCATGAAATTGAAAGTAAATAAGTCCTTATGAATTTCCAAGTCAACATCTTCAAGCCCCATGCGATGGAAAGTAGATTTACTATGATTGATTTTTAATCCCGAGACGCTATATAATTGTTCCAGATTTTTTTTTACCAATAGCCATTCTCCAGCAGAGGCCTTTGTCATGATGAGCACGTCATTGACAAAAATAAGGTGTAAAATTTTTACAACTCTAGAAACCTTTACGTCTGTCAAATTTCCCAACTCTTGACCTTGTTTCAATAAAATGATAAGACTCTCCATAATAAATATAAATAATAAAGACGAGAGTGGACAACCTTGATGCATACCACGTTTGTTGTTGAAGAAAGCCGAGGTCTCCCCATTTATAAACACCATGAAGGATGCGCTGGTCACACAACTCATAATACAAGAACTAGAAGTAGCACTGAAGCTAGTTTGTGCCAAGATTAAATGAAGGAAATCCCAACTAACAAAATCATAAGCCTTTTTCAAATCCAGTTTTAAAATTAGGGCCTTTTGTTTTTTTGATTTGATGCTATGGATACATTCATGTGCCGTCCCTATGACATCCAAAATTTGTCTATCCTTCAAGAAACCTAATTGTTCTGCAGATAGAGCCCTCGAGAGAATGGGTTTAATTCTGTTGGTGATCACTTTGGAAATTATTTTATAACAAATATTACAGAGCGCAATGGGTCTAAAATACCCAAAGTTCCGAGGAGAGTTCTCCTTATGAATCGATGCCAAAAAAATTGAATTTGATGACCTTTGAATCTTACCTCTGATCCTGGAGTCTTCGACCAGATCTAATAAATCATCTCCAACCAAATCAAAATAAAGGGTAAAAATCTCAACAGTCCAGTCGTCCAGGCCCAGACTTTTGTCTTTTGTAAAGAGACTTAAAATCTCCCAAATCTCATGTTTAGTAACAGGCCTGTCTACTAGTACATTATCTTCCTCAGTCACAAAACGATGATACAGTCTAGCTAAATTGACTTGTACCATCGGATCTCTGGGACCATCAACAACATATAACTATTTAAAATATCTAGAGGCCTCTCCTTTGATCTCCTCCTATCCTCTAATGGTCTGACCATTTTCAACATCTATCTCCCAAATATGATTCTGATTTCTTCTAGCACTATCAAACTTGTGAAAATATTTTGTATTGCATCACAACATTTTAGCCAAGTGGCGCGACTCTTTTGTCACCAATATTCCTCTTCAGTTTTAAGAATATCGTTTCGCTCTGATTCCAAAGTTTTCAAGTGTGAATCATCAACAATGTCTAAACCATCCCTAGACAGACCTATATAGCCCTGACTTATGTCCTCCAAGGATTCTAGTTTGTGAAGATTTTCGCGTCGATTATGCCTCACCCAAGATTTAATTCGGGACTTTAAAGTCTTCAACTTCCAGGCATTTCTATGTTGTATGTCCAATTCCTCCAGAAAGGCGGTATCCCCCCAAACATCTTTCATGATCAAAGAAAAATTTGTATCCAACAACCAAGTTGGATTTAACTTAAATGGATATGCCACATGTACCTGAGTGAAATCAAATTGCGCTATCACAGGTGCATGATCTGATATGAAGGGGAGCTCAACCCAAGAATGATACCACCCAACAACATACAACCGACTTTTCGCAACTAGAATGTGACCCAATCTTTTAGCAATACCTATGCCCCCGACTCTTCCATTTTTCCAAGTAGGAACCAAAACCTCTGGAGCCAATTCAACCAACAACTAATCCTTGATCAGTTCGATAAAATAGTTTGCATGTCTATCCAGGTGTGTCGCTGACCCCCATACTTCATCTACACCTATGGTAAAGTTAAAATCCCCTACAAGTATCAAGTTTTTAGCAGCTAACAATCCTTTTGACACCAAACGATCCCAAAATAAAAGTCTCTCATTACAAGGGTCGTAAACATTAATAAAATTGATAACTCAGTGATTTTCTAAGGAGATGCCTGAAAGAAAAATCCCCCCACCACACAGCGTAGGGTCTAGTGTGAACTTGTTAGGGTCCCAAGTCACCAAGAGACCACCCGAGGTGCCAACCGAGCTAACAACACACACATACCAGCTAGGTACAATTTTTTGCATAAATAGACGAGCCTTGTCCTCAACAACAAGTGTCTCTTGTAAAAATATAATGTCAGGTTTGACTTTAGTGATTAATCTACACATGGAGGTATATTTTAGGGAGCCTCCCACCCCTCTGAGACTTTGCAACCATTGCATATATATAAGAGAATGCTCATGGGTTCATGTATTTAATACTTGTCCTTTGTGAAGATGGAAGTTTTGACATAAAATATTTATATGGTACTACTCAAATAATTTTAACAACTTAGCTAAATTTACATTTAGCATATTTGTGAGGATTTTTTTCCAAGTTGTGTAGTTACTTATTTCTTCCATGACGAAGTTGTGTGGTTACTTATTTCTCCCATGGTGAAATGTTAAATAGTGAAATGTTATATTGATTTTTTTTTTTCAAATTTATTATAATTTAGTTGTTAATAGACATTGAGAATAATCATTATTGACTACTATAGGTTTATTCATCATCATTATTCATGGAAAACTACTGCCACATGAAAAATCTACAAGTGGTTCCTAAGGGGGGAAACTTTTAATCTTGCTAGATTTATGGGTCTTGGGTTATTAACATGATTCCTTACCTCTAAGGAAGATGATCTATTAACCAATTAGAACGAGTGTTAGGTCTTGCTCAAAGACCAAAAGACACTTTTAACTTAGATAATATTTTCAAGAAAGCCAATGTCCCATACTCTCATGGATTAAGGTTATAACAATAAAGTCATGTGCTTTTTCAAGTAGCATATAACCTTAATCC
Source organism: Picea engelmannii (assembly GCA_009831015.1). Lineage (NCBI taxonomy): Eukaryota > Viridiplantae > Streptophyta > Pinopsida > Pinales > Pinaceae > Picea > Picea engelmannii. The sequence goes on from ML799256.1 coordinate 127,935, forward strand.
CATATATAAAATTCGATACTACTCCAATTACAACTTAACTTCATGACAAAAAAATACCACCTACTTATTAAAAAGTAAAATATTATATCAAATAAAAATTATATTTATATAATTTAAAAAAGAGAAAGTTATATGAAATACAAGTTATTTTCATATAATTGAAACTATATTTCACCATATTTAAATTTACATTAAACATATTTGCCAATTTTAAAAATTATATTTATATAATTTAAAAAGGAAAAAGTTATATGGAATACAAGTTATTTTCATATAATTGAAACTATATTTCCTCAAATTTAAATTTACATTAAACATATTTGCCAATTTTTTAGATATCTATTTTTGTCCACCTAGTTACCAAAAAGGTGAAATGTTATATTCAATTTAATTTAACAATTATGTTTAACTCATAAAATATAAGATAAAATATATTCTATTTAAAAATCATAAATATAAATATCATATTAAATCTGATTTAAATTAATGGTTAAATTTTAATTGAACGGTTTATATTTATGCTTTTAAAAATAATATAATTAATTATATTATTTGATTAATTAACAAAATTATTAATATTTATGTTTTAGAAGATTTAAATTTACATTAAACATATTTGCCAATTTTTTAGATATCTATTTTTGTCCACCTAATTATTAAAAATGTAGAATATTATATTCAATTTAATTTAACAATTATGTTTAATTCATAAAATATGAGATACAATATAATTTATTTAAAAATCATAAATATAAATATCATATTAAATATAGTTTAAATTAATGGTTAAATTTTAATTGAACTGTTTATATTTATGTTTTTAAAAATAATATAATTAATTATATTATCCGATTAATTAACAAAATTACTAATATTCATGTTTTAGAAGATTAAAAAGTTAAAATCAAAATATAGATTTTAATCGTTATTTTCAATATAGACATGCATAAAAGCTTAATAAAAAGTTAAAATCAAAATATAGATTTTAATCCTTATTTTCAATATATAGAGACATGCACAAAAGGTCAATAAAAATGATTATATTAATAAAAGTTACATAATTTTTTTTTAAATCAAAATTAACCGTTTTTCAAAAGATTTTAAAGAAATACAACATTTTTTTTAATAATAATATTGAAAACTATACTATAACTTTATGTCAAAACTTTCTACTTGCTTAAAATGGTACATTTTCCACATTATTTAACAAAGAAGAAAATGGTACATTTTCCACATTATTTAACAAAGAAGAATCAATTGACTAATCCTTGGTATAACAAGGATTGCGAGAGTGTTAATAGAGTTATTCGAGATGTTTTAAATAAGT
>ML799256.1:214837-236337 GCA_009831015.1 Picea engelmannii
TCCTACATTTGTTTTTCATCCTTGGAGAGTTATCTCTCCAATCCAAATCCAAGGCCCTAACCCTAAACTTGTTTGTGAGCCCTAGAAACAAAGTCTAGTACTTTTAAAGTTTAATGTTCATTTTAGAGGGCGTTTTTACTCAAAGGGTATGGAGGTGCAACTAATGTTTTTTGAGACTCTTGCAAAACTAAAACTTATAAGAACACTAGAAAAGAAAACTTTACACTAATCCTTCAAATGAAAAAGAGTTTCAAAAAGAAAATGCATGAACAATCCTTCAAACCTTTAAATGAAAATTTCTTATTTCTGATGCAAGATGACAATGCATCCTTTTGAGAAAAGAAAAAGAAGAAAACAAAAGATGTTCTTTCTTATTTTTCTTTTGAAATTCTTTAAAGGTGAGAAGAAAACAAAATCCTAGGATAACATCTTTTTTTTTTTCAAGCAACAATGCAAAACAATGCAAAGAAAGAAAGAGACCTAAGTAGTAGAAAAAATAGGTTTTTTTTTGTTTTTTTTTCTATCAAAGAAAAACTAACAAAAGATGCTAAAAGAAAATGCAGGATACATGATTCATGGCCCTACCGGGCCATGAGGGGGATTTATTTTTTAAATGAAAATCATTTTTCTTTAAAATACAAGCTAAAAGTAAGCCAAGAACACTGGGAAACCAAGAGAAAGATATTTTCAAACAAAGCCAGAGTTTTCACAGACTTTAACCAACAATACAAAACATCAATAGACTTAGGGGGCTTAGTAAACACTGAAAACCCAACTTAGACCAACCAATATCTGAGCAAAATACTTAAAATTTCAAGACAAATACAGAGGTCTGCGACTATGTTAACTACAACATGCAGATATCTGCAAGTCATAGAAGTGAAAAACGTGGATGTCCTTGCCTTATAGAAATAAAAAGTGCAGATAAGTTAGCTACACTTGAAAAATAAAAGTCAACCCAGAAGAGGGGCTTGCAAAACTTTTGGAAAAGTTTTGAAATGATGAAAGCTCTAAGAATAAAATCCGAAAAACAATAAAAACTGCAAGAACCTTAAGACAACCAAAGAAACCCTAAAAATGACCCACACTAGGAGAGTCCCCAGTATGGTCACCAATTCTGTTTAAGGGATTTTCCCCTCGTGACCTTGGGTCAAGTCACAACAGAGAAAGACCGAATTCAAAAGATAGAACCAATCCCCATCTAAATCAATGCATACAAGAAATAAATACTTTTATAAGGATATAGAGAGAGATAAATAAGGAAAGGCATCACACTTTGAATCCTTTGTTCAATTTCGATCCCCGCTCTCACTTGTTGAAGTGCTCTTGATCTCTTCCGAAATTAGTTTTGCAATAGGAAACCAAGAATAGGTTGATACAAGGTAGTTACACATTCAAATAACATATATCATGTGAATAGATTTAAAGATACATAGGAAATACATTAGCATATAACAACACAATGAACCAATGAACACACAATAGGGGGAAAGATAAATCTTCTATTACCAACAATATGAGAAAGGTAGTTACAACATGATTCAACCTTTGGTACTGGTTCAAAGCCATTTTCCCTAGGTTCCTCCAAATACCTTCAAGCTTCAACTCAGTGGTGAGGCTCTTCCTTAGATAACTCAATAGGGATAGGAACAACCCTGTAGTTATAAAGAGAAGGAAGGAACACTCGAAAGAGGAGTTTCTAGGTATGGGATGCTACTTAGAGAATGAAGGGGTACAAGGAAGCTTGCTAAATTTTTCCAGCATGATATTGCACCTCAGTTCCTCCTCCCATACATGCCCCCAATGGTGAATTTATACCATCCTTGAGAGGTTAAGGAGGTTGAATTCATTGGGTATGATCCAAGGGAGGTTGGGAAACAAGCCCAACTGAAATCCCCACCCGAAAATGTGGAATTATTTTATTTTTCACATTTTTTGAGGGAATCCGCGGGATGCAATTTAGAAAGGCATGGATGTCTATGTGTTTCACAAAGGAACTCATAGATATAAGAAACATTCATGTTTTTTAGGTGACTCTGATGAGGGAAGTTTGTATTTTTATTAGCAAGCTAGGGAAAAGGGTTGGGCCATGTCACAAATGCATAGATGTGACAATTTGTGCTATAACAAACATTTACAGGGTTCACACAACCATTCATTTTTCCATCATTCCGTACATACTCATGAATACACAAACAAACACAAGCCATTCATTATAATAAATGCATAGAGCTTAATGAACACTTATCTGTTTATAATATGTAGCCATCCCAACTAACTGTGGGTGAGCGCTTTTCCACTCAACCATAGTTTCATATGCATTGTTCCTCTTTGAAATCTAGCCACCCCCATGCCTGGCCATGATACCATAAGGGGATTTCTTAGAATCTCAGAGAACATTTAAGTGTGAATGTCACTCTCCTTTCAAATAACCACTGGTTGAAAACCCTCTATACCCACCTTGTCCAACGCCTCCACAGGTTTATCAGATGCCTTCAAAGTCATATTTCCTCTACACAAGGGAGTCCCTTCACGGATACACTGTCCCTCAACACCCTCCCCTTCCAGTGTTGGTTTCTGTCCAACAAACATCAATTCCATGGCCCTCTTCTCTCTGGTCGGGTTTGGTTTCCAAACCAATCAAACACAAAGATCTTTATTTGTTTCTCCGCTTGCACGAGATCTTCCTCTACTACATGATCTCTCTCTACGCACTTGCACATGCCTCATGTTATCTTCTCTTTTCTATTTCCTATTCACCCTTTCATGCACCTATTTTCTTGTTCCTCTTCAGCACATGAATCCCCTTTCTTCCCCCTCACTAATCCCTCTCATGGTATCATGGAAAATATGCATGCTCCACCCATAGTTAGTTGTGTGGAAAATTTCAATTAAACAATAATACATTATGGCATGACAATCATTAATCATGATTAATTACATATTATCAAGGGATTGAAAATGGGGTGTTACACCATGTCACCAAAATATGTGGCTAACCCTTGTTAGGTTCTCCTTGTTTGTGGTTTTTTCTTAAGTATTAGGCTCTATATTTAAGTGGGTTTCTATAAAGCCAAATTTATTACAAAAAGCACCCTTAAACCAATTTATTCTACGTATGTTATCTCCAAATTCATTCTAATTTAGAGAATGTTTGGATATGGAATCCTAGATGGGTTGATGTTTGTGTTTTATTAATGTAAATATATCCCCATGGAATTGAACCTAAATCAAGACAATCTTTATATCACTTCATGTTCATAAAAAGGCATGAGGATAATAAGGGGTATTAAAAAGGGGCCATGTGGCAAGCTCAAAGGTTGCAATGCCACCATGATGACATCTACATTGCAAGCATGGAAAGTCTGTGGACCAATCATACCTTCTATTATCACTGATTAAATTGTTGGGATGAAGAAACAATCTACAAAGGTAACCTACAAACCAACTTTAATATTGGAAACTAGCCTTTCCAATCTAGAGAGGGATCTCTCTGAGACTTGATCTTTGATAGAAAGATTTCTTTTGAACTGATGGCTAGATTTAGATGTTTGAGATAGTTTTTTCAAAGTTTGTTGGCAAAGAGATATAGTATCTCTAGGGATATGGATTCAACCCCTGATAAAAAAATAAAACAATGCCTGGTAGGTAGACCTCCTCAGAGGAACAAAGGGTAAACAAGGTGATGAACTTCAGTTTTGAGTTTGATTATGTAGGGTGAAAGAAGAACAAAAACACATAACAAAATCAGAGCATCATAAAGGATGAATTATGGACCTTTAATTTGCCAATTTAAAGAGAAGAAAAGTGTAGATGAAAGAAAGTACACAAGGAATACATACAAAGAAGAGTACAATATTCAAATCACCACAATTGGAATCTTTTTCATCAGGAGTTCAAAACTTATCCATTTGTGTTTCTTATTAGATTTAGAGAATTACATTGAAGATCAAAATTCCTATACTTCTACCCGCCCCTCTTTACATCAAAATAGTCAAAATATATAGAAATATAAGGCTACACTTAGCTGCTAGGGGTCGAACTACTACATCCTAGAGTTATGGATCTGGTTGCTTTCAAAGAGAACAACAACCTCTACAAGATTTACCCAAAATAAAAAACTTGATTTTCCAATCATAACATAACCAAAATATCATTTACAATCATAGATCCTTGAGCACAATTCAACCATGTGGTTGTGATGAGTCATCATGTGCACTGCTAGACAACCATACCACCCTTGCATAATGAATTCTGGTTACTGTTGCGCAAGTGTTGGCTACAACATTTGTGTAGAAAATATTCATGCTGAGGCTGCTCATCCGAATCCAGGTGGAAACAAATGCTGGGAAAATTCATCTTGTCCTTTTCTTCTTTATACAATTTCACTTGTAGCTGTAAGGTCATGTTTTCCTTTCTCAATGACAAGTTATGTCTATTTAAATTTCCCACCTGCCTCAACCAAGCTGCATTACTCTTTAACTTTGACTGAGCATTAGAAATGACTGTGCATGCATTGTCTATGGCTGGTCTGCATTCCTTGTAATGATTCATGATCCCTTCCTCTGATATTCTCTTTTATTCCCTGAGCTTGATGATCTGGTCTTGAGCTTCTCTTAGCTTCTTATTAAACCATTTTATGTTCTTTTCTCCTTCTATGGATGAAGTAGGAGGTTTATGACTTACTTTACTCTGTGGTGTTTGTGCTTCAGAAGTCTTTTCTGTTAGTTTATTTTTCAATTCTTTGTTCTCCTGGTAGATTTGAGCTATAATAGATTGAGATTTCCTGAGTTATTGTTGCATCTCTTTGACATATTCATATTTTTCCCATGGTTTCACTTGTCCTTCATCAATCTCCTAGGCCGCAGATTGAACAAACTCTGTCTTAACTATGGGTGTGGGAAACCTCCTAACAAATGACCTGGTGAGTGGTTTACTGGGAGTCGTGTCTCCTTGGATTTATCATTGAATTGAAGTTTTCTTCTTTTCTTCAATACTGGTTGATTGAGTGATGGATTCTCAATCTCTTTTCCTTTTCCCCTTTCAACAACGCCTCCTCCTTTTGCCCCTGAACTATGAGATGTTGATTTATCAGTAGACAAGGGAGTATCTCCTTTAGTATATAGGGAGATGTTTGTTGAGGTCAAGAAGGAATCCCAGTCCTTGTTTAACTTTCCAAGATATTCAATGACCAATAGATTTACCAAGGAAAAATGGAATAGGATACTCTTTGGTTGGTCAACTCTTGCTTGGACTTTGTCTACCATTTTCCCCAGGCTTCTATATAGGTAGAAGGGTAAGTTTAGGGGGATTTTTCCTGTGAAATGCATCAGGAGCCTAATGCGGTATTGATATACCTTGTCAAACCTACCCTCACAAGTAAAGTATTTACTGATTACCCTCAAAATATTCTCATAAGGTTTCAAAACATATTCCCTGGGAATGGTGGCACCAATCTTCTGATTTATGTATTCAGGTTTGAGAAAATCAATATAAAATGAAGGATATAAAGGCATAAATTTAAACCACTTCTCTCCCTACATAGGAATATTTGTAGTAGCTAATATGGTCTCCTCTGACATTGGAAAAGTGATCCCTGCAATGGTTGCGCTGACACCATTAAATTTTAGGGAAAACTACTTGGTTAGTTGCACATTATGCCCCTGAACCTTTTCACAGAATCTCATGCATCCAACTTGTTCAAAGGACACCCTGATCGTTGGGTCTGTGTTTACCAAATTTAAACTCTATGGATTAAACCTCACAATTTCCCCGCTTCTTACATTCTTTCTTTTTTGTTGAGGAGTTATCATGATGTTGATATATGTCAACCCTGTGTGAACTGCAGGTTTGAAACAATAGATTGTAATAATCTCTGTGTAGTGAAAATGGGAACAATAACCTTTGCGCAACAAATGAGAGCAATAACCTCTGTGCAAAAAATGAGAATAGTGACTTTTGCATGGTCCACATAAACATGTAGCAATATAAAACTCTGCGCATCAAACGAATCAGCAATAGGAAACTCGATGTAGAAACAGGTAGTAATAGAAAACTATGCACAACAAATGAATCAACAGTAGGAAACTCAACGCAACAACATGTAGTAATAGAAAAATCTGCACAACAGAGGAATCAACAATAAGAAATTCGACACAAAAACAGGTAGTAACAAAAAAATATGTGCGATAGACAAATGAACAATAGGAAACTCAGCGCAACAATGAACAACAACAGGAAACTCGACACAACAACGAATAACAACAAGAAACTCGACGCATAAACAATGATGGAAAGAGTTTATATCAACTGAAGTAAAGTTCGTTATGTGAAAATCAAATTCGTTTCAGAGGCTAACTTGCAATGGGATGCAAGAAAGGCTCTTGAACAATGATTGAAACAAATGGAGAATGCGTAGAAAAAACAGAGTSAAAGGTTTGCGTAGCGGCTGGAKTTTKCATAGCAGAGARCTTTGGAGCTTATTGGAGAGGCTATGGAYGATGMAAAGGTCTTTGAGGYGATGGACAAAAACAAAAGGTGGCCAATATTTATGCTCTAATGGATAAGGGAAGAAATTTTGAAAAGGRAAGTGGTCATCCATAGTGATAKACGTTTCAAGGCAAGTTAAGGATTTACGCAACAAACTTGCGCAACAGGTATGCTATTGAAGTTTGCAAGGGTCCAAATGACATGGAGTGTCATGATTGTTCCTTCTCTAACCTCATGAAAGGTGATGATGAACCATAATACCTTTTGACATGACATTCACCCTAACCTATGATTCGACCTTAGCACATAATTTCCCACTTTTTAATGTGATTCAAGACTTAGGAAAGTGGACCATTACAAATTGAACATGATGGAATTTATACTCTTGACACTTTGCCTTTTATGATGGTGTTTTATGAAAGATATAATACACCCTTTAAAACAACTTATGACTAGACCCCTTACTGAAATTTCAAGTCATTCTTTATTTCATTATTGTCCTCATAAACCTTGACACACTAACTATGAATCATCTAGGAATGCCTTAATTTTCCCAAGATCACGACATGACTTTGAAAAATTTGGACAAACCTCTAACTCTAGATATGAATCATGGTGTTAACAACTGGCTCCAATGGGGATGTTATCCTCCCAGTGAGGTAGAAAAGAACAATAGACCAAGTGCCTAACCATTGGGTTTTATTCGACTAAAAAATCTCTAAACTAACAAACAAACTTATTTTCAAGAATTTCTTGACACAACTTCAACCTAACTCAGCATAAACTTATGGCCTTCACTTTGGGCTTCAAGTTTTTTCTGATTATTGAGTTCAAATGCTTCATCTGAAAATAAAATGGTTATTTACAATGAAATGGAAAGACTTGATTTTTTTTAAGCAAGATAGTGTTTGGGAAACCTGCCATTCACAAGTCCTCCACCAATGAGATCTCCATTGAGATCCTACAACAAATAAGAATTGTTCCCATGGTATGCAATAATCCTGAATGGTCCCAGCCAAATATGGTCAAACTTCCCATGCCTCCCTCTGTCTTCATTTATTGCATCCTGCTTCAGTACCAAATCATCCAAATTGAAATCATCTTCCTTAGTATGCCTGTCAGAGGCTCTTTTAATTTTATCTTGGTGCAGTTGTGATTTGTTGAAGACCTTTTCTCTCATTTGCTGCACTTGGATTAATTGGTTTATCCTCCTTTGAGCATCATTTGGTTCAAATTCCTACTCTAGCAACAGTCTCATCATTGGTAGTTCTAATGAGGTAGGAAAATTGCCTCTGTACAATATACAATCTGAAAGGGTGATGTAGCAATAAACCTTTTGGTGGTGATCCTATCAGCCCATAGTGCATAGATAATATTTTTGTGCCAAGCTTTCTTTTTTTCCTGTAGAATCTTTTTAATAATTCTGGTCAAGCTTTTGTTGGATGACTCAGCTAGCCCATTAACCTATGGGAAATAAGTTGTGGCATGGCCAAGAGTTATGTTATAGTCACTACAAAATTTCTCCATTCTCTTGGACTTGAATTTTTCTACATTGTCAGTAATGATCTTGGCTAGAAAACCAAATCTAGACAAAATATTTCTTTCTAAAAAATGAATGATAACAATATCAATAGCTTGCCTTGTGAGGACAACTTCAATCCATTTGGTGAAGTAGTCTGTGGCTGTCAGTATCCACCTATGTTGAGTTGAGGATGGTGGATGGATCTATCCTTTAAAATCAAGGCCCCATTGCCTGAATGGTGCTTCAATAGATACAGGCTTTAAAGGTAAGGGCTACAACTTTCTTTTTCCATCAAAAATTTGGCATTCATGGCAGCTTGACACTTCCTTGTACACATCAAAAAATATACTAGGCCAATAGAACATTTTCCTCGGTATTTTATGTACAGTGGTTTTCCAATAATGGTTCCCTCCACAATCACATTTTTGAAACTCTTTGATAGATTTTTTCACTTCTTCCTCCAACAAACAATTTAGCAAGATTCCACCTAGATCTTTCCAATATAGAGAATGGTCCAGAATGAAAAAATTTGCTGCTTTCAACTTCAAAAATCTAGCTTTGGTTTTTCTTAATTCAGGAGGATCTTGTAAATTTCTTAATACATAAATAATATCAACATACCAAAGAAAATCAAGGAATTTTTGGGATACCTGTGGGACTGTCTCTTCTTCTGAATTTGTTGATAGGTCAACAATGAAATTGATTCCCAAGACATCACAATCGGACTATGCCATCAACTTTTCAAGCCCATGAACTTTAATCATCTTTGTAGGTTTGATCTCGAGGTCATACTCCAATAGTACAACAATCTATTTTCCCTTTATACCTTCAGGATCAGGCTGAGTCAAAATGTCTTTCACATAATTTCTAGGAACATAAGAAATGATATGGGAATGAAAGATATAAGTTCTAAATTCCTTTAGCGCATTCATCAAGGCATATGCGTGCTTTTCCATGATGTCAAACCTCAATGGGGAGTCTCTCAAAGTCCTGCTATAATAGGCTACGTGCCTTTCAAAGTTTATTTCATCTTTTTGAAACAAAACACCAACAATGGTGTGTTCTGAAGAAAAAGAAAACAAGATAAAATATTTTGCAAAGTTTGGGCTAGCCAACACTGGAGCATTGGTCAGTGCCACTTTAATATCTTCAAAATAATTCCTAGCTTCAGGAGTCCATTTTATCTCATTGCCTTTTCTGAGCATGTTTGTGCCAAGCTAGGGATAAACCTTCTCAAAAACATTACTTTTCCTAGGAAGGACTCTACCTCCTTTTTGCTCCTGGGTATGCCAATATTCTTAATTGCTTCTACTATGTTGGGGTCTATCTTTATTCCTTCCCTTGAAATGATGTGCCCAAGTAATTTTCCTTCTTGCATTCCAAAATTTGACTTTTTGGGGATTCAATGAGATGTCAAACTTCCTACATTTATGAAAAACCCTTCTTATATGTTTAAGATGTTCATCATCAAAATATGAAAATACAGTGATATCATATAAGTAAATAACAATAAACTTATCTTTCTCATCAGCAAAGGTTATGTCCATGGCCCTTTGGAAGGTTTCTCCTGCATTCATAAGCCCAAAAGACATTTTTGCATACATGAAGGTGCCCCAAGGTGTTGTAAAATTTGTCTTCTCTTGCTCATCGGGATGCACCATAATTTGGTTGCATCTAGAGAAAGAATCAAGCATTGATATCTTCTAAGATCCAACCACCTTCTGCAGAATATAATCCATCTTAGGAAGTGGATAATTGTCTTTGAGAGACACCCTGTTTAGATTCTAAAAGTCTACACACAACTTGATCTCACCACTTTTGTTCCTGACAGGCACTAGGTTAGCCACCCACTTGGAAAATCTTAAGGACGCTATAATTTTGGCATCAAACAACTTCATTACCTCCTTTTCAATCAATGGCAGCAATAGAGGGTTTATTCTTCTCAATTTTTTCTTGAAAGGTTTATGATCATCCTTGATTGGAATTACATGTTGAATTACCTTAGTATCATAGACCTTTAAATATTCATAACTCCATGCAAAGACATCAGGGAAATATTTCATTAGGATGATATGCCTCTGTTAAATTTTTGGACTGAGTGTCTTGGACAGTTTGATGATCTTGGGATCTTTTTGAGTCTCAATGTTGCAATCTTCTATTTCCTCATCATTTTCATTGATTTTAGGATTTCTGACTACATCATTGTTGTCAAAAATCTTTTCCAATGGGACCAAGCCTTTGGGAATAATGTTATTTTTGAGTTGCATTATATCTCTTCCAGCAATCTAATTTTGAAAATAGCCATCATTGGTGAACATAGGTTCATCTTTATCTTCTTCACACAAACACTCATCATCAATATTTGAATTAGAAAATTCATCACTCATCTGAAGGAATCTTTCCACCTGTTTATCATCTTCAAATATTTGCCAATGTCAGGTACTGTTGGCCTATTCTTGAATTCAATTTCATACTTTTTGTTAGGAAAAATTTGAATTTTGAAAACAGAGGCTGAAGTAGCTAGAGCATCAACAATGCTCTCAATCTAGGATGCTTGGACTAATATATACCCTTTACCTGATTTATGACAAGCTCAAAATCCCCATGTACAACTATCCTCCTAGCACCCAATTATTTCAAAGTCTTTAATCCCAAAATCGGTGCCTCATATTCAACCATGTTATTGGTGCAATCAAAAGAAAATTTGTAAGAATGGAGTTTTGTACCTATCTTGGGAGGGTTAATCCACACACCAACTCTTGCTTCTTCTATGTTAGCAGCTCCATCAAAACTCATGTTCCACATCTCATCGTCTTCATTATTTTGTTGATCTGTAATTTCCTCTGTTTGATGACCATGTTTGTCTTTGATGATCATAATAGTCTTTGGCTCCACCTCTTCAAAACAAGTCATTATAGAAAATAGATGAACCAACCTCAGTATCTACATAAAAAATATGATGGTTGTTTGGTTGGGTTTTTCTACTCACTATGTACTTGAGAAACACTTCTCTATAAAACCTCCTTTCTTGGCCAAAAACAAGGATAGTAGCATAAGACATATCCATTTGCAAAGTCCCTTTCAAATTTGCAGCCCATGATCTAGATAACAACATGCCAAATTTAGGAGGGATGTCGGAAACAACCACATCCATGATCATATTCTTTGATGGAATTTGGGACAATGATACAACCAGATCTTTGATTAAACCAAAGCATTTCACCTTCCTTGAGTCAAAAGAGAAAAGATCCTTGTAAGGCCTTGTAATATCTAAACCCAACTCATCCATGACTACCTTGGGAATTAGATTATGTGATGCTCCTGAATCTAACATGACATTATGTAAGGTCATGTCATGAATTTTAAGACTAACATAGAAAGGGGGGACATCATCAACATCACCACTCTCCTCCACACGTGGGCCAAACAAGATAGCAGGGTGATCATCTTTCACATCCAAGGTGTCAGAAGCTTCTTCCATCTTGAGCATCTTAATGATATGATTTCTATATTCACCATTTTTTATCAGCTCATTGAATGGAACATAATTTTTTATTTTATCCATTTCACTTTCAAAATTAAAAGGAGATGGGGCTTTTTCCACCTCTTTGATGACTGCTTCCTTTCTTTCCTCAGGTATCTTCTTTGGGGGTTCTTCTTTTGTTTTTCCTTTCTCCATTGCATCCTTTGTTGAACTGTCTTTCTTAGGTTGGATTGAAGAAGGTGTATTGATTTGAGGTTCCCTTGTATGATTTTCCTTTCGGGGATTTGAAGGAACCTTTTTTCTTCTGAGGTTGTACTATTTCTGAAACTGCATAATAGCATTTTGAACTCCTTTATTATACACTTATGTTTCCATTGACAATATACCATCATTATCCTGGATAAACTTATTATTTGCATCCATAAATTGGTCATGTTCTTCTTTATTTATTAACACATGTGTTTATGTATCATCATAACAATGCATATTTTCTTCAATTGTTTGATCAAAATCTTCATTTACATAGTTTTTTTGGAAAGGAGGTTTTATTTGTTGATCACCTTGATTTCTCTTGTCTCTTTTAAAATTTTGATTTATGGGTTGAAAATCAGTTTGATCTCTGGTGGCAAGTTTATTATCCAAGGAAATTCTTTCCATAATTATTTCCATAGTCTTCATCATCAAATCAAATTTCTCATCTGATGATTGAGAAGTTGAGGGATGTGCTTCTCCTTGGACCTTTTTCACATCTCTATCAGGATTATTTTTTATCTTCCCTGAGGCCATCAAATTTAACTCCACTTCAATTGCATCACTCGTCATGTCATATAGTGTATTTGATCTCCTTTCTCTCAACATCAAGGAAAATTCACTTTCAAAAGAATCATCATATCAAAGTTGGGAAACTCTAGGAGGGGGTTTAACTTCAGTGGGGATTGAATTATAAACTTTCATAAATTTGGTTGAAAACTCTTATACTATTTCATTAGGTGATATCTTTATGTTATTGTATTGATTTAGCAATTGAAGAGGATTCTTCTTGTCACCCCACCTTGCAAGAAAAAGTGTTTCAAAGGATGAAAAATCAGGGATGCTTGTTGCAGGGAGAGCTTTGAACCATTTTCTAACTTCTTCTGAAAGACTTTGTGAAAACAACCTTACTTTTGCATCCTCATGATCTACCTCCTTTAGGTAAAAGAAATCATTAAACCAATCGAAGTGTCTTTGGGCTAATATATTCTCTTCAACATCAAATGATTTGATTCTATGATTATAATTTTGAGGTAAATCATGCAATTGGGTAGGAAAGACAAGAGGAGAAAATCTGGCTACCATGGATCTAGGAGGGTTTTGAGCTATCTGAATAGTCTGAGTGGGGATAGTCTGAATGGGGACAGTGGGAATCAAAGACAAAAATTTCTTCTCATCAAAGATGTTTTCATTCAAATTAGATTCCGATCTAGATCTAAACAAGGTTTGTTCAAATTTTAAATCAAAGTCAAGGTCATCAATTCTTTTTACCCTATCTTTGGGAAAAGATAGATTTCTGTCTAGGAAAGAAAATGAGTTGATTATTTTTTCTTTTATTTTGTGTAAGAGTTTCTCAAGATCAAACACAAATGATATAGGTTCTGGATCATGGTTACCTCTAGTGTAAATTCTCTTAGGAGCCAAGATTTATTATTTTCTTTACAAAAAACTTTATAATACTAATCTTATTAAATGAAGTCTCCAGGGTAAAAAATAGTTCAGACAATAAGGTGTATGATTCATTGTTACCCTCATGAATCAAATGTAAATCTTTTAAGTCGTTCTTTCCCATGGAAAATTTTCAATTTCGTACCCAGAAACAATGCCAAAATGTTATCACTGAGTGAATTGTTGGGCTGAAGAAACAATCTATAAAGGTAACTCGCAAACCAACTTTAAGATTGGAAACTAGTCTTTCCAATCTAGAGAGGGCTCTCTTTGAGACTTGATCTCTGATAGACAGATTGCTTTTGAACTAGTGGCTAGATTTAGATGTTTGATATAGTTTTTTCAAAGTTTGTTGGCAAAGAGGTATAGTATCTCTAGGGATACCAAGTCAACCATTGAAAACAAAAGAAAACAATGTATGGTAGGTAGAACTCCTCAGAGGAACAAAGGCTAAACAAGGTGACGAACTTCAGTTTTGAGTTTGATTATGTAGGGTGAAAGAAGAATATAAAAACATAACATAATTAGAGCATCATAAAGGATGAATTCTGACCTTAGTTAAGAAGATAAACATAATTTAAATCAGTTAAGTCTAGAGCATCATTAGATGAATTTTGGACCTTTAATTTTCCAATTTAAAGAGAAGAAAAGTGCAGATGAAAGTAAGTACACAAGGAATACATACAAAGAAGAGTACAATCTTCATATCACCACCATTAGACTCTTTTTCATAAGGAGTTCAGGACTTCTTCATTTGTATTTCTTATTAGATTCAGAGAATTACATTGCAGATCAAAATGCCTATACTTCTTCCCGCCCCTCTTTACATCAAAATAGTCAACATATATATAAATATAACGATACAATTAGCTTCTAGGGGTCGAACATCCTAGAGTTATGGATCTAGTTTCTATCAAAGAGAACAACAACCTCTACAATATTTACCTAAAATAGAAAACCCGATTTGACAATCATAACATAACCAAAATATCATTTAAAATAATAGATCCTTGAGAAAAATCCGACCATGTGGTTGTGATGAGTCATCATGCGCATTGTTGGACAACCCTGTCACCCTTGCCCATTGAATTCTGGTTACTATTGCGCAAGTGTTGGCTACAACATTTGCGTAGGGACTTTGCGTAGTGAATATTCATGTTGAGGTTGCTCGTGCGAATCTAGGTGGCAACAAAGGCTGGGAAAATTCAGTTTGTCCTTGTCTTATTTATCCAATTTCACTTGTAGCCGTAAGGTCCTATTTTCCTTTCTCAATGACAATTTCTTTCTATTTAAATTTCCCACTTGCCTCAACAAAGCTTCATTCCTCTTTAAATTTCATTGAGCATTAGAAATGACTGCGCATGCATTGTCTATGGTTGGTTTGCATTCCTTGTAATGATTCATGATCCCTTCCTCTAATATTCTCTTTTCTTCCCTGAGCTTGATGATTTGGTCTTGAGCTTCTCTTAGCTGCTTATTCAACCATTTTATGTTCTTTTCTCCTTCTATGGATGAAGTAGGAGATTTCTGACTTGCTTTACTCTGTGGTGTTTGTGCTTCAAGAGAATTTTCTATTAGTTTCTTTTTCAATTCTTTGTTCTCCTTGTAGAGTTGAGCTATAATATATTGGTCTTTCTTGAGTTGTTGTTGCATATCTTTGACATCTACATCTTTCTCCCTTGGTTTCAATTTCTCTTCATCAATCTCCTAGGCCACAAATTCAACAAACTCTGTTTGAACTATGGGTATGGGAAACCTCCTAGCAGATTACCTGGTGAGTGGTTTACTAGGAGCCTATGTCTCCTTGGTTTCATTAGTGAATTGTAGTTTTCTTCTTTTCTTCAAGACTGGTTGATTGAGTGATGGATTCTCAATCTCTTTTCCTTTTCCCCTTTCAACAACACCTCCTCCTTTTTCCCCTGAACTATGAGATGTTGATTTATCAGTAGACAAGGGAGTATCTCCTTTAGGATCCAAGGAAATGTTTGTTGAGGTCAAGAAGGAATCCCAGTCCCTGTTTAACTTTCCAAGCTCTTCAACCACCAACAGCTTCACCAAGGGAAAATGGAATAGGCTACTCTTTGGCTGGTCAACTCTGGCTTGGACTTTGTCTACCATTTTTCCCAGGCTTATATATAGGTAGAAGGGTAAGTTTAGGGGGATTTTCCCCATGAAATGCATCAGGAGCCTAATGTGAT
This sequence comes from Picea engelmannii, assembly GCA_009831015.1. Taxonomy (NCBI): domain Eukaryota; kingdom Viridiplantae; phylum Streptophyta; class Pinopsida; order Pinales; family Pinaceae; genus Picea; species Picea engelmannii. The sequence continues at coordinate 230,229 of ML799256.1, forward strand.
ATTGATATACCTTGTCAAACCTACCCTCACAAGTAAAGTGTTTATGGATTACCCTCAAAATATTCTCATAAGGTTCCAAAACATATTCCCTGGGAATGGTGGCACCAATCTTCTAATTTTTGTATTCAGGTTTGAGAAAATCCATATAAAATGAAGGATCTAAAGGAATACATTTAAACCACTTCTCTCCCTGCATAGGAATATCCGTAGCAGCTGATATGGTCTCCTCTGACACTGGAAGACTGATCCCTGCAATGGTTGTGCTGACACCATTAAAGTTTAGGGAAAACTGCTTGGTTAGCTGCACATTATACCCTTGAACCTTTTCACAGAATCTCATGCATCCATCTTGTTCAAAGGACACCCTAATCATTGGGTCTGTGTTTACCAAATTTAAACTCCGTGGCTCAAACCTCACGATTTCCCTGCTTCTTACATTCTTTCTTTTCCATTGAGGAGTTGTCATGATGTTGATATATGTCAACCCTGTGTGAACTACAAGTGTGCAACAATATATTGTAATAACCTTTGCGCAACGAAAACGGGAATAGTAACCTCTGCGTAGCAAACAAGTGAAATAACATCTACGCAAGAAATGAGAATAGTGACTTTTGTGCGGTGCATAACAACATGTAGTAATAGAAAACTCTGCGCAACAAACAAATCAACAACAGGAAACTCGACACAGCGACAGGTAGTAACAAAAAAAATGCACATCAAATGAATCAGCAACAGGAAAATCGGCGCAACAATAGGTAGTAACATAAAACTTTGCAAGGCGGATGGATAAACAACAGGAAACTCAGTGCAACAACAATTAGTAACAGAAAATTATGTGCAACATACGAATCAGCAGTAGGAAACTAAATGCAACAACGAACAAAAACATGAAACTTGGCACAACAACAAACAACAACAAGAAACTCGGCACAACAACAAGGATGGAAAGAGTTTAGATGAAATGAAGTAAAGCTGGTTATGTGAAAACAAAATTTGTTTCAAAGGCTAACTTGCAATGGGATCCAAGAAAGGCTCTTGAACAATGATTGAAACAAATGGAGAATGCGTAGCAAAAAACAGATTGAAAGGTTTGCGTAGCAGAGAGCTTTGGAGCTTGTTGGAGAGGATATGGAAAATGCATAGGTCTTTAAGGCAATGGAGGAAAAAAAAAGGTGGCCAATATTTATGCTTGAATGGATAAAGGAAACAATTTTGAAAAGGGAAGTGGTTATCCATAGTGATAAGACATTTCAAGGTAAGTTAAGGATTTATGCAGCGAACTTGCGCAACAGGTACAATTTTGAAGTTTGCAAGGGTATAAATGACATGGAGTGTCATGATTGTTCCTTCTCTAACCTCATGAAAGGTGATGATGAACCATAACACCTTTTGACATGACATTCACCCTAACCTATGATTCAACCTTAGCACATAATTTCCCACTTTTTAATGTGATTCAAGACTTAGGAAAGTGGACCATTACAAATTGAACATGATGGACTTTACACTCTTGACTCTTTGTCTTTTATGATGGTGTTTTATGAAAGAGACAATACACCCTTTAAACCAACTTATGACTAGACCCATTACTGACATTTCAAGTCATTCTTTATTTGATTACTATCCTCATAAACCTTGACACACTAACTATGACTCATCTAGGAATGCCTTGATTTTCCCAAGATCATGGAATGGCTTTGAAAAATTTGGACAAACCTCTAACTCTAGCTATGAAAATCATGGTGCTAACACCTACCACATGCAGATATTAGCACTACATATTGCACATTATAGGATAGGTGTCTAGTCCAAGTTCTAGTATGTAGCACCGACATATGTAGCTAATTTATACTTAAAGATAATGAAAAAAAATTAGATTGAATATTATACTGAGTATAATTTTTTTTTTTCATTTTGATAAAGTAATACAAAAAATTGTGTTTACTATATTTTTTTATCAAACATCAAGAACAAATTTTTTTAGTTGACGTGGAAAGAGTAGACTATGAAACAACTAAAAAGTCTTATTTATGATAATTTTGGCCAAAATTTGACGAACAATAAATTTTCACTCTGATCAATTTGTTGTTTAAATTGTAACTTTGGCAATCTTGGTTAATTCAAAAACCATGAGTCATGCCAAGATTGAAATTTTGAAATGCACATATTATAGATACAAGAACATTGTAATTTATGTTGTTGGATTTGTGTAGAATCCTCCCTAAAAACAACATCGGAAATGGGGGGCTTTAGTTGGAGATTAGTCTACACCTTGGAAGGTTACTAAAACTTTTTTCTTCTTCAAACTTAGTTTAATTTTTTATATTTATTTTAATTTTCTTCAATATTGAGTCACACAAATGTTTCTTTGAAGAATAGTATTGTAGTTTGAAAATCATAGTTGGCTACAAATTTTGGACTATGACCATATAGCTTTCAATGTAAGAAACACTTCAAAGAAAGGTGAATTTGTAGTGTCTTGTTGAAAGGAAAATGCTTCTTAGGTTGAAAAACAAAAGTATCAAAGTAGAGTTGGTCAGTACACACTCTAGATGTAATAAATTAAGGAACATGATAAAAATGGTGTTGTTTGATAATGGAAATGGCACAAACCCAATGGATATTGAAGTTGACCCTACTTTTCTTCATGACGGGGCCAGAGATGATTTTGAATTATTAGTGGAAAGACAATGCCCCTTGTAAGAGAATTTTTCTATGCCTGACAACCCTTCTTCTAGGTGTTAGAAATAAAATAAGAGGAACATTTTGGAACAAGAAAAGAAAACAATGCTTTCAAACACATGTGGTGATGAATGGCGGGTAAATCAATTTGGAATATCATCAACTTCAAAACAATTTGTTTTGGCATCTAATGAGAAGGGTTCAATACAAATAAGGAAAAAGAAAAAAAAAATGATAGCAAAATAACATCGGTGACCTTACCATCAAGGAATCAAATGAAAATTAATTCTCCTTGAAAATAATAAAGGATTAAGTTAATCTTGTAGTGAAGAGACCCTCTTTCCAACCAAAAATATGCTATATGCTCTAAATTGGAACCAATATTCGAATGATGTGGCAAGGATTCTACTCTCAGCTGACGAAATTTGAGTTATAAATCCTCCACTCACTGCATGAGAGTTTTTATCTAGGTGGATATCGGTGGCCACTGACCTTTTCCAACTGGCTCAAAACATTTTTCTGGCAATTTTGGTAATTTACTATTTTTAGCAGTTTTTAACTTCCGGGGCCATTTTAAGGGCCTAAATGAAGGTTTTTTGGGGATTGAGCTTCTCATTGAGCCACCTAAATGAATATCCTTGATGATACCTTTCCAATGAGCTATCGTGACCCTCAAACAAAGATTGTATGCCAAAGTTACGCCCCGGGGAAGTTGATACACCAAACTACCCAAAACAGGGTCCACAAAATTGTTGGCTTTTCATCTTCCGGGGTTAGGGTTTTTCATTTTATCTATGATAAAAAGGCCTTTGGAGCCTAATTATAAAATCATATTCTTTCGAATGTGAGTAGTGGACACATCTCTTCTCAGAGAAAAGTTGCCACCATTCTAGCAAGTCTTTCACTCTGTATTTTTATAATCTTTGTACATTTTCGCTCATTAATAGAAAATTGTGTATTACGATATCTTTGTGTTTATGGTTGCATCTCTGATATATTTCTATTATATTATTGGATATCTGAGATATCTCTATACATTTATATATTATATCTCTTCTCTCATTTTGTGCCAAAAATAATCCAGATCAGTGGTATCAGAGCAGGCTGCTCTTGATCATTTTTCAGTGCATGTCCTCGATGAGGTCCAAGTATAGAAAGTTGGGTCTCGATCTTGTCTCTCTTGAATACAATCACTCTCTCACGCCCAAGAAACCCTCCACGGTGGAAGAAAAGAAAAATGATGGAGCAGATGATTCTATCAATATGTTGCTTGAGCAAGCTCTCACGCAACAGAGGGGCGAAATGATGGAGAATTTTTCTCACATCCTTAAACGTTTTCCGATAACAACAGGCGTGTCTTCATCAAGTGACCACTTTGGAAGTACCTCTCCTTTCAAGGTACAAGCTAATTTTGATATTCCCATATTTGAAGGACAAATAGATGTAGATGCCTTAGAAAAATGGTTAAATCTGCTAGAATGTTATTTCTCTGTTCATAATTTTTCCAACAGGGAAAATATTACCTTTGCACTCCTTAAGTCTCTCCCCCATGTCAAAAATTGGTGGGAAACTTATTGGGATCAAATTTCCATAGAGGAGTCTGGAATATATGGGGCTGAGCCCACTTGGGATTTTTTTGTGGATGCGGTAAAGGAACAATATTACCCTCTTGGCAACTATGAGGACCAGTACATGAGATGGACCACACTATGGCAAGAGAGGGGCCAAGCACTTCCAAAGTTCACCAATACCTTCCATACCTTGCGCACCAAGCTGGGTATCAAAGACTCTGAATGACATTTGGTTCTGAAATATCGTGGGGCTCTACACAGATACATCCAAACTGAAATTGATTTTCTGGACATCTCATCACTCGGTGTTGCTTATTGATATGTTGTTAAAATCAAGCATAAATTTAAGCACTGGAACAAATAGGAGTTTGGGTCTGCAAATATGCAACAACCAAAGTATGATAAATATGGCCCTAACAAACAGTCTCCTGAAAACCAGTCCAAGCCACAGGAAAAGAAGGGTCACGGGAAGACAAATAAAGACACCGAAAAATGGTGCGATTTCCAAAAAATCCCCTGGCACAACACCGTTGAATTTCGCTCAAAAAATTCATTGGTGGTTGAGATCAAAGACAAGGATCTAAATCCTAATTCAAAATCCGATTCTGAAAATACTAGTAAAAGACAGATCATCGATGCAGACCCCACTACTATTGTCGTGATCACAACAATTCAACTAGAAGAACCAATAGATCCTGAAGAGGGGGGGCACATTTTTCATTCACATATGTGGGTGAAGGGGACCCCGCTGCATTTTATTGTTGATAGTGGAAGCCAAAAGAACCTCATCTCAACAAAGGTTTTCAAATAATTGGGATTGTCGACAACACCACACCTGCAACCATACAACATCAGGTTGCTTCGCCAGGGACGAGATCTCTATGTTAGCCAGCAGTGTCAATTGTCCTGCAACATCCAACCCTTCAAGTATGAGGTATTATGTGATGTTGCCCCACTAGATTTATGTGAAGTTCTCTTGGGCCAACCATATATGTGGAAGTGCCATGTTGTTTACGAGTCTCGACCCCATAGTGTCATTGTTTCTCTAGGGGGTCATATCTACAAAATACCAGAAGTAGTTTCGACTAGTGTTCCACCTAAATAGTGCCACAAGGTAGTATCTCATACTACAAAATTCAGCTTCTTCACAATCTGTTCAAAAGGTGAACAAAATGATACTGCAACCACTACAGTCTCGACCGAAGCACCTTCTATCCAACATAAGCAGGTCGACATGATTGAAACAAAGTGTAAAGATTCCTTCTGCACACAGGCATCTCAGGTAGCCAGACTGGTTAAAAATGTCAAACCCTTCTAGCAATAGGTTCGTGACAACCTTCAACAAGATAAGCAACGCAACTTCTCCAACAAGGCAAGCAACTCATCAAGATGCATATTCATCAAATGTTTTTTTGTCTCCCCCGGGAACTCAATACAATGGATACCATTGATTCCTAAGGATGGAGGATTGATCCAGGTGGATATTAGTGGCCACCCACCTTTTCCAACTGGCTCAAAACAATTTTCTGGCAATTTTGGTAATTTACTATTTTTAGCAGTTTTTAACTTCTGGGGCCATTTTGAGGGCCTAAATGAAGGTTTTTTTGGGATCAAGTTTCTTAATGATAGCCAAAGGCTCTAATTGAGCCCCCTAAATGAATCTCCTCGACAATACTTTTCCAACGAGCTATCATGCACCTCAAACGAAGATCGTATGCCAAAGTTATGCCCCCGAGAAGTTGATACACCAAACTACCCAAAACAGGGTCCACAAAACTATTGGCTTTTCATCTTTCGGGGTTAGGGTTTTGGAATTTATTTATGATAAAAAGGCCTTTGGAGCCTCATTATAAAAT
>ML799257.1:9943-27955 GCA_009831015.1 Picea engelmannii
GAAGAAGGAGGTGTTGATGGAGGTGAAGGAGGAATATGAGGATGGTCCTCTTCCTCTTCACTTTTTCCCTTTGAAAAATCACCCAAAACTGGTCGCTTCCGTTCCAAGTAATCTTCGTACAAGACTTTCACCATCTCCGACATGGCAAGGAATGTTTTCCGGATTTCTTTCTCATCTTGAGAAATCCCTTCTTCCGATGCCATCTTCTCGCTGTGAGAAGCTCTTTTTCTCAATCCAATTAATGGATTCTCTGTAACAAGTTCGCCTTCACCACGCTGTAGCTTTTCCCTGGTTAACATGCAACTCAAATCCAAACGTCAACTAGCTCTGATACCACTTGATTCGTAGGATCTTTTGATGACTTATGTTTGAGTTTTAATTTTGCATGCATTAATTAACCATTTGAGAAAACTTAGTGAAGAATGAGGAAATAAGAGGAATTATAACAACAATATACATATATGAAGATTTGAAATGAATAATAGACAACAAACCATAACACGCAGATTGATAACGGAGTTCGGCACAACTTTGCCTACGTCTCTGGGCCTTTTTCTCTGTTGGGGAGGCTTCTTTATTTCTGTTCAAAAGCTCAAAAGTACATCGCTACAATTCCAAATGGCTACAAGACTGATCTGGTCATTTTCTTCCAGATCTCTAGAACCATGCAAAGAAAACAGCATGCAAAACGGACGTCTGGAGCTCCCAGAAATGATCTGACAACGTCTCCTCCTCAAAAGCTTCTCTGCCTCAAAATGGCTTTGGCTTGGTTTCTCCTCAGCATAACTCTTCTCTAAATGCCCCCTATGGCCTCAAACATGTCTTGGTTATATAGCTGGGAAAGTTGGTTTCTCATCCCCAACTTCCTCCCGAAAATTAGGCTCCAAAACTACCCAATAACTCCCAAAAACCATTAAAAATAGGCTTAATTACCATTAAAACCCAAAAAATGGTTATAAAACCCACTTTATAGTTAGATTTGGGCATAATCCCCCTCTTTCCTAGCGCGTGCCCCCTTGACAGGGTCATATGGGTTCATATGGCCAAGCGCTAGCCCAAAGGGCTAAGCGCTGGCCCCTCTCCATACAATGCTTTGCAATATATTTTATAATGTGGGTTTTACATCATAAGAAATAATTTGGTGTATTGGCAAAGACCATTTCTTAAGGTGTTGGGCTTGGTGGTGGTCATGGGTTCAAAACCCATGGACCCTAAAACATATTTTTTTTTTTGAAACATGCCATTTCAACTGATCACTGGGTGCCACGTGGCTGCCCATGACTGGGCCATGTGGCATCTCCCCATTTGTCGGATTAATGCCACTTGTCAGTTATTGACTGGTCCAGTTGCTTGCCACATGTCTGACTTGTCAGCGAACCTACCCAATCACCATCAGCTAGAGAGTGCCACATCATCTACTGCACAGTCAACATGCTAATGTCATGCTGCCATCAACTTTGACATTTTGACCAGTTGACCTTTGACTTTTTACCTGTTTGGGCTTCTGATCAGAACGTGATAACTTTCGCATACGGAGACCGTTTGACAAAGTAAATATACCACCGGAATCAGGAAGAATAGATGGACGCAATGGCTTTGGTTTTGTCAGATTCTGAGCACTTTCATTTTTGAGCATTTTTCAAGCCCTATCAGGCTTCTGGATCCGATTTCGGATCAATACTTTGGGGGGCTCTCTGTTACACATTATTTTCGTCATCCCTATGACCATTAATGATGTAAACTTATATGTTTCCTGCATAGGGGTCAATAGCCTGAATTCCCCAAGAAAGAAGGGAAAAGAACTTTCCCTGAGAGAAGAAGTTGTATTTTCCTTTGTAAAAACCCTATTAAGGAAGATTTCTGTAGGTTGCACTATACACAGGGTGTGGAAATGCCCAATTTCGACACCTTTCTCTATAGCTAGGTTACAGAGTTTTCGTAGGTTGCTCTATAGCTAGGGTGCGGAAATTCCTGTACATGGGAAAAACGAGTGTCTTCTTGTTGCTTCTAGAAGGAGAAGCTTCTATGGTGAGGTGGCCTTCGAACTATTTGGATCTTACTCGCTTTCATGATTTAGTGAGATCATCCTAACCTCCTCACCTTATCCTCTTCAGCTTATAAAAGGAGAGGACCTCTCACAGATAAAGTTAGATTGGCTTGTTATTGAGTTCTGTAGCTTGGAGTTTTTAGAGCTTGTATGTTGGGTTTGAGATTTGCTTTGTCAAGATAGATTGTGAGCAGTTATAAAATCTACAATCTCATAATCCTTGGAGTAAGAAGTGTGTGGGAAGTGAGGAACTGTTGGAAGGAACTTGACGACATCAAGGCATCTGGTTGTATCTTTCTTCCACATTCTTTAATACAGATATAATTTTCTTTCCTATATGAATGTTATTTGTCCATATTGTATGATGTTGATCAACTGAGAGGGGGGGGTGAATCAATTGTTACCGTGCTTAAACAATTAGTCTTATTTTAAACTCTTTACAGAGCACTCAATGACAATCAAAATAATGCAGGGAAGTAAGCATTAAATCATTCAACATCAATCACACACATTAAATACACAGAGGCAAATATTTCCTGAGGAAACCCATAAAGGGTGAAAACCTCTTCTTCTTGATATGATAAGTAATCTTTACAGTCTGTACATTATCATACTTATGAGCTCCAACTCATTGTGAGGCTGCCACCTCTATTTTGCAAGATGAAACTTGCTGAGAGAACCAACTCTTTGGATTCTCTAGCATCAACTCCCTAAGTGTTTCATCACCAACTAGGTGGAAGCACCAACTTCCAGTCACACGAGTACCAACCTGTATAACAGAGAACAACGGTTCTCCCTTGCACCACCCTGCCACCCTAGTTTTTCTGGCTGCAACCAGATGGAAGTTACAACTCCCTGTGTTTAATCACCCACTTGAAATTCTGAGGACACCTATCCTACCTAGCACCTCCCTACCACCCTGAAATATAAATCTTTGCTTTCTGTGAATTTATTACAGTACCAATTCATAAGTTATCAATGGCTTACCAATCTCATCACTGGTTTGCTACACTACTCTTCTCTGTCTGTATCAGTGTCTCTCTGCTTGCATCTTCTTGAGATTTTTGATCTTCTTCTTTATCTCTGCATGTTCTCCTCAGCCTTATTTTACTGTCTCAGATATGCATCTCAGTTCCTTGTTTCTGCTGCGTTTTTTCTCCTCTAGACTAAATGTTTCTACCTGCATAAATCACTCTCAAAAGTAGCAACACATCTTGCCTCGATTATGCATTTTTTATAGTCTATGTGCACCCTCTGCATGCTTCATGCACTATCCCACTGCCTACACTTCACTACGTTCATCATCACTGGCCATTGTACTCAGATTATTTGGCTTCACTGGCTGTAACAGACTTAGATGCTTTTCCATCTGTCAGTCACCTCTATAATGAGTCTATGCTCCACTGGTAGTTACCTTGAGACTCTTCGACTCCTCTAAGAGTCACAGTCATGTCCTTCTGGCAGTTACTGAGAAAATCTTTGCGCGTTCCTGCATTTCATGCCTTTTGTCTTCCTAAGGAAAACTTCACAGTGGGTGTTTTTTCCTTTTTGGCTAAGCCCTTTCCTTTCACATGTGGCCTCAGGCGGTGACCAAACGCCTATTCAGAAAGCATTTTGTGATTTCATGTTCCGAGATATCCAGTTGCGAGTTGCCTCACTCCACTTGCGAAACTCCAAAATGGAGTCTAGCGTTGCTAGCTCCTTCCCCAATCTTCCGCTAATATAATCACTCGCTGTGACCATAGCCCCATTCAAAAAATCATTTCGCGATTTCTCACTTCGGGGATTCTCCTATGATTCCCTTTACTCCTCCAACTCTCGGTACCTGAAATGGAGCCTATCTATGCTAGCGCCTTCCACTCACATGACCACCGGCAGTGACTAAGGGTCAAGCACGAGGGTGCTTCATGATTTCACACTTTGGGGTTTCTCCCATGAGTCCCTTGACTCCTCCAATTCCCGATACCCGAAATGGAGCCTAGCTATGCTATCTCCTTCCACTCACATGACCATCGGTGGTGACCAGGGGTCAAGCACAAGGGTGCTTTGCAATTTCACACTTGGGGTATTCTCCTGTGAGTCATCTCAATTCTCCATTTCACGAACTCTGAAATGGAGCTTGGTTTCTCTATCTCTGCTCTCTAGCTCTCGACGATGTGACCATGAGATATGACTACTGGCTAGCCATTTGAGCGCTTCACTCTTCATATCAATGGTCCACGATATGTGGTTATCGGATGACTATCCTCCGCCCCAAAACTTCAGCCTTCAGGACTTTGGGGGAGTGGTGATGCTAAAACTCCCGAAACTAAACTCCCAGAATGACATCACTCAATGACATGTCATCACTCGAGTGGCTGCCATGTGTCACTCAGATTTGAAATACATACTTGAAATGTCGAATCACTTTGACACTTGTGCTTGTATGATTGTGCCACATGTCCTTGTTGATGTAGGCTGCCACCTATCCTTTCTGACGTGGTTTGTCATGATCTAACTCCTAGATCTGACAACCTAGATTCGTCCTTGATCCAATGGCTAAGATTATTTCACGATTTCTCATATCGCGAGTTTGAGAGGTTAGGACACATCATTCCTTTGAATTTCCAGTCAATGAAATGATGATATTTTTCCACGTGTCCTATGGAACCAACGGTCCAGATCTTATCGCGATTTTTCCACGTGTCCTTTTTGGATCAACGATCCAGATTTCCCCTCAATCTGACATCTTAGATCATTTCTCCATTTCATGTTTCGCGAGTTGGAAGGATAGAGCACCTCGTGCCTTTGACCTTTCAGTTAGCGAGATGATGATCTTTCGCCACGTGTCCTGCCTGATGATGGACGGTCCTCCTACTTTCGGGACTTTGTAAGACCACTTCACCTTGTACTTTAATGAATGTACATGTTCTTCTAGATCCAATGACGGTCGATCCTGTCCTCAGATGTAACGCTCAAGATCTATCCTCCCTCTGCACACTCCTCCTATCTAGACTTACGATGTCTTCCGAGCATGTTTTCCATCAAATGACAAGCACACTCCCGAATGTAATCTTGTTGTTCTGCCTGTAACATACCATTGTTGTTCTTTCCATCAATGAAAATCATGTTCTTTCTGTAACTATGCCAAAAATACCCCCCTTTGGGATTGATGGAAACCATGAATGGTTGTGCTAATCTATTTGGACCTCCTCCGGTTTGATCCACTCCTTTTCTCCCCCTTTGACATCAATTTCAAAGAAAACATGATCCCCCTGAGTGGTTGCAGTACTCATCGGAGGTATCATATATTCAACCAACACATAATCCCCCTAACAGGATGAACTCTCTTAGATTGATAAAGGGGTCATTCCCAACTTCTGGCGTAGATACTCAAATTGAGATTGTGCAAGCGGTTTAGTGAAGATATCAACAATATGATCTTTGGAGGGAATATAATGCAAAGAAACCACATAGTTGGTTACTTGTTCCCTCAAGAAGTGATACTTGATGGGTATATGCTTGGTTGGAGTGAAAGACAGGATTCTTTGACACACTAATTGCACTGGTGTTATCACAATGAATTGGGATTGATGCAGTGTATTTTACCTCCAGGTCTGCAAGTGTCTAAATGATCCACAATACTTTGGTACAACAAGTGACAGCTACAATGTATTCAACTTCTATAGTTGATAAGAAAATGGAACCTTGCTTCTTTCTCAACCATGATACAATGGAATCTCCTAAGAAGAAGGCACCTCCACTCATGATTTTCCTTTCATCCATGTAGTTAGCCCAATCAACATCTAAATATACTGATAGTTGAAAAAACTGAGTCCTAGGATACCATAGGTCATAGTCCATGGTTCCTTTCAAATATCTGAATATTCATTTGACAACTAACAAATGACTATGTTTAGGTGCGGCCTGATACCTCCCTACTATTCCAACAACATGCATTATGTATGGACGGGATGTTGTGATATACAATAAGCTGCCTATCATAGACCTATATGAACTCTGATCAACATCAGGTCAATCACCATCCTTGCTTAACTTACATCTAGTGACCATAGGTGTTCTCATAGGTTTAAAATATTCCATCTAAAACCTTTTCAACATTTCCCTTAGATATTTTTCTTGAGAAATAAATATTCCTTCAGACTTCTGAGTAAATTGTAGGCCAAGAAAAAATGACAGTTTCCCTATCATAGACATTTCAAACTTAGTTTGCATGGCAGAAGCAAACCATTTTACCAATGAAGCATTATTACTACCGAATATGATGTCGTCGACATAGACCACCACAATGAGTAGATCATTACCTTATGTTTTGATATATAGATTGTTGTCAATTGTTCCTCTCTTGAATCCTATGTCTTGTAGATATGCATACAATCTGTGATACCAGGAATGAGGGGCTGATTTCAACCCATATAAATCTTTATTCAACTTGCATACAAGGTCAGGGTTATCTAACAGTTGGAAACCCTCTGGTTGTTCCATATAGACTTCTTAGTTTAAATCTCCATTTAGAAAAGATGACTTGACATCCATTTGATAGACTTTAAACTATTTATGACAAGCATAGGCAAGAAACATTCTAATAGCCTCTAGTCTTGCTATGGGTGCAATTGTTTCATCAAAATCTAGTCCTTCTATTTGAGCATACCCTTTACAGACCAATTTGGCTTTATTCCTAACAATTTGTCCTTTCTCATTCATCTTATTTTTGTAGACCCATTTTGATCCTATTATATTTTTGTCTTCTGGCCTAAGAACTAGGTCCCAAGTGGCATTATTTTCAATCTGGTCCAGTTCTTCATTCATAGAGTTTAACCAATTTGCATCTTTACTGGCCTCATTGAAGTTCTTGGGTTGCACCATGGATATGAAGGCTATATGTGATTGCTCATTGTTTTTTATTATCTTTCTCCTGGTTTGTACACCTTTTTCTTTTTCACCAATTATCTGACTTGTAGGATGATTCTTTTCAGTAATTCTGGAGGAGGAATTTGATGTTGTCTACTGATTTGAGTCTTTTTGAATATTTTCATCTTCCTTTGACTTAGAGTCTTCTTGTTCTGATTCTTGGACATGTTCAAATTCAACTTCATCTATATCCTTTGTTGTTGAATCAATATCGTTAACCTCTCTTACTGGGATTCCTTCATCAACTTTTATGTCAATACAATCAACCAATTTATGAAGCCTCTTATTATAGTATCTGTATCCTTTATTGTTTGTAGCATACCCTAAGAATATGCCTTCATTAGTCCTGTCATCATACTTGCCAAGATTCTCATCATTATTCTTTATGTAACACTTACTCCCAAAGACTTTGAAGTGTTTGATTGAAGCAAGTCTCCCATACCACAGTTCATAAGCTATCTTGTCATTGTGTGGTCTGAGGTGGGCTTTGTTAAGAACATGGACTGCTGTGTGTATTTATTCTACCCAATAGGTTTGACCAATGTTCTTCTCATTCATCATTAACCTGGCCATTTGCTGCACTATTCTATTTTGCCTCTTAACTACTCCATTTTGTTGTGGAGTTCTTGGGATTATGTATTCTCTCTTGATCCCATGTTTATCACATAATTCCTTGAAATAAATTGACATAAATTCTCCTCCTCTATCTAACCTTATTGCCTTTAACCTGTTGCCTATTTGATTCTTAGTTAAGGCTTTAAATATTTTAAATTTCTCAAATGCTTCAGCTTTTTCCTTGAGAAAGGCAACCCAAGTAAGTCTGGAGTAATCATCAATGATCAACATGAATTAGTTTTCTTTCCCTGTGCGTTCTTGTCTTGATGGTCCACATAAATCCATATGAACTAGTTGGAGTGGTTTCTCTGTTGAAGTAGAGGTCTTGGATTTAAAATGTGTCCTGGTTAGATTTCCTACTTTGCAGGGTTTACACATAGAATCTTGTGGTTTTGATATTCTCGAAAGATCTTTTATTGCCTCAAGATTTTTGAGCTTGATTAAGTGGTCAAAGTTTAGATGTCCAAGTCTCCTTTTCCATAACCAACTCTCATCATGTTTTCTTAGATGACACTCTTCTCTATCCTCTTTCAGCACATATACAATATTTTCTGTCCTTATGCCTTTAGCCACCACTTGTCCTGAGTTTACAGACTTTATATTGCAGTCCTTGGAAGTGAACACCACTTCACATCCTCTGTCACACATTTGACTTACACTGATCAGATTATGTTTCAACCCATCTATCAACATAACATCTTGGGATTTTCCTTTTTCATTACTTAGACTCACCATTCCTTTACCCTTGATTTTACCTGGAGCATCATTTCCAAATGTTACGTTTTCTAATTTACTTTCACTTAGAGATAGAAACTTACCTTTGTCTCCTGTCATATGTTTGGAGAATCCATTGTACATATACCAAGGGTTATTTTGTTTTTGAGCGGACAACACTAATCCACACTTGTCACTTTATTTCTTCTTCCAAACCTTGACATTTTCAGCAGAGGGATTCAAATCTGGTTCATAGTTCTTTAAGCGACAGTCAACAAATTTATGTCCATAATTATGACAGATGTAACATTCTGGTTCATTGAATAAAGAATCATAACGATTGTTATGCTTAATATGTGTCCTTTTCCTAGCCATCAAGTGATTTGCAGTCTGTGGTGGTTTGTTACTTGGTTGTCTCATTCTTTATTGTGGTAGATATCTATATCTTGAATGTCTCGATTGCTCATATCTAAATTTTAAAGAACAATTTACAGCTTTGTGACCAAAGTTGGAACAAAAAAAATAATATCCATAGAAAAATCCTTGGTACCTGGAAAATGGTTGTCTTCTAGGTCGATTTATTCCATGCTAATGATTTCTTTGAACATAGAGTACATTATTTCTTTGATCTACAGTTTCAATTCTATTACCTCTTTCGTTAATCCTCCTGGGCAGCTGATTATCTTCTTTTGTTTCTGTAGATTTGTTGTTGTCATAGGTTGTAGATTTGACAAACTTGATGGGTTCTTTGTTGCTTGGATGATCACTACTTGATCCCTCTTCATAAACCATACATGTTTTTAGCTTTGGGTTTCTTTCCTGACTCATAATGGTGGCCAATTCTTTAGAGGCTTTGATACTTGATAGATTCTGATGATACAAGGCTTGAAACTTCTCCAACTCTTTCCTAGTTTTTACTACTTCTTTTTCCAGAGCTTCACATCTTGCCTTCTTTTCTGATAATTGTTGTTTTAGAATGTCTTCGATTTTCTTTGCCTCTTCTAATTCCACTTTTAGTAGGACAAAGTCTTCATCATTTTCTTTACTGCCTTTCTTGAACTGTATCAACAATTGTTTTTGTTTTCTCTTCTTAATTATGAGCCTATCAATCTCTTCCAGTGCACTAATCAGTTCTCCTTCTAGGTCAACCAAAAATTCTTCATTGTCATCATTACTTCCTGTTATTTTATTATCATAATCCTCTTGGGACATAAGAATAAATTCATTGATCTTATCTTCACACGAGGAGTCACTATCTGTGTCTTCTGAAGAGTTATCATCGTTTACACAAAAACTTTTCTTTTTACCAAATCTCCTGGGTTTGAACTTCTTTTCACCTTCAGAGTTCTGATCCTATTTCTTGTGTGGAAATTTAGATGCAAAGTGACCTATCTTACCACAATTGAAACATTTGAAGGGAAACTTACCTTGGTACTTTCCTGATCCTTTCTTTAGTCTTCTCACAATTTTTTCTTCAATTTCATCAGGCTCAGAATCCTCATTCTTATCTTCTTTAAATGATGCTTCTCTAGAGGTGGGTTTATCTTTAACTATCCTCATTTCATATGCTGTCAACGTTCCTAGAAGTTGATCAAAAGACAAATAATTTATATCATTAATTTCTTCTATAGCTGAGACCTTTGGGTTGAACTTATCTGGCAGAGATCTCAAAATTTTTTGAACTAGAGAGAGTTCCTCAATTTTTTCACCAAGTGATTTCATTGCATTTACTAATTCTTCAACTCTCAGGAAGTACTTCCCAATAGTTTCATCTTCTTTCATATGTATTTGTTCAAACTGTACTCTATAGGTTTGAAGCTTGGCATCTTTTACCTTCTCATTACCTTCATAACTGCTAATGAGTTTGTCCCACATGTCTTTGGCAGTTTCTAAATGCATAACTTTTACAAATTCTGCTTCTGCAAGCCCACTCAGAATAGCATTCATAGCCTTAGTGTTGAAGATGAAATCTATCTTGTCATCCTTATTAGCTAGTACAACTGGATTCACATAACGAGTCTCTACCACATCCCATACATCTGCACCTAAATCCATTATCTAGGTTATCATCCTAACTTTCCAGAAAGAAACATTTGTTGGTTGATGTTCCTTCATGGCTTTACATGTTTAAGCTTACCGATCTACCTTTAGATAAAAGGAACTGGCTCTGATACCAATAGTTGATCAACTGAGGGGGGGGGTGAATCAGTTGTTACCGTGCTTAAAAAAATAGGCTTATTTTAAACTCTTTACAGAACACTCAATGACAATCACAATAATGCAAGGAAGTAAGAATTAAATCATTCAACATCAATCACACACATTAAATACACAGAGACAAATATTTCCTGAGGAAACCCATAAAGGGTGAAAACCTCTTCTTCTTCTTGATATGATAAGTAATCTTTACATTCTGTACAATATCATACTTATGAGCTCCAACTCATTGTGAGGCTGCCACCTCTGTTTTGCAAGTTGCAACTTCCTAAGAGCACCAAATCTCTGGATTGTCTAACACCCACTAGAAGGAAGCACCAACTCCCTAAGTGTTCCAGCACCAACTGGATGGAAGCACCAACTTCTAGTCACACGGGCACCAACCTGTATAACAGAGAACAATGGTTCTCCCTTGCACCACCATGCGACCCTATTTTTTTTGGTTGAAACCAGATGGAAGCTACAACTCCCTATGTTCAAGCACCCACTTGAAATTCTGAGGACACCTATCCTACTTAGCACCTCCCTACCACCCTGAAATATAAATCTTTTCTTTCTGTGAATTTATTACAGTAATTTAATAGTTATCAATGGCTTACCAGTCTCATCATTGTTCTGCTACACTGCTCTGCTCTGTCTGTATCAGCGTCTCTCTGCCTGCATTTTCTTGAGATTTTTTATCTTCTGCTTTATCTCTGCCTGTGCTCCTTAGCCTTCTTTTACTGTCTCAAATATGCATCTCAGTTTCTTGCTTCTGCTGTGCTTTTTCTCCTCTAGACTAACTGTTTCTACCTGCATAAATCACTCTAAAAAATAGTAGCACATCTCTTCTTGATTCTACATTTTGTATAGTCGATGTGCACCCTCTGCATGCTTCATGCACTATCCCACTACCTACACTTCACTGTGTTCATCATCACTGGTTGTTGTACTTAGATTCTTTGGCTTCACTAGCTGTAACATACTTAGACACTTTTCCATATGTCAGTCGCTTCTATAATGAGTCTACACTCTACTGGCAGTTACCAAGAGACTCTTCAGCTCCTCTGGTAGTCACAGTCACGTCCTTTTGGAAGTTACTGAGAAAATATTTACACGTTCCTGCATTTCACGCCTTCTGTCTTCCTAAGGAAAACTTCACAGTGGGTGTTTTTGCCTTTCTAGCTAAGCCCTTTCCTTTCACATGTGGCCTTAGACGGTGACCAAATGCCTATTCAGAAAGCATTTAGCGATTTCACATTCCGGGATATCCATCTGCGACTTTCCTCCCTCCACTCGCGAAACTCCGAAATGAAGTCTAGCGTTGCTAGCTCCTTCCCCAATCTTCTACTAATATAACCATTCATTGTGAGCACAACCCCATTCGAAAAATCATTTTGCGATTTTGCACTTCGAGGATTCTCCTTTTATTCCCTTGACCAAGGTTCAAGCACGAGGGTGCTTCACGATTTCTCACTTTAGGGATTCTCCCGTGAGTCCCTTGACTCCTCCAACTCCCAATACCTGAAATGGAGCCTAGATATGCTAGCTCCTTCCATTGACATGACCACCGACGGTGACCAGGGGTCAAGCACAAGGGTGCTTTGCGATTTTGCACTTTGGGGGTTCTCCCGTGAGTCATCTTGACTCTCCATGTCATGAACTCCAAAATGGAGCTTGGTTTCTCTAGATCTACTCTCCAGCTCTCGACGATGTGACCACGAGATGTGACCACTGGCTTTCCATTTAAGAACTTCTATATTCAGATCAATGGTCCACAATCCATGATGATTAGGTGACTATCCTTTGCCCCGGAACTTCAACTTTCATGACTTTGGGGGAGTGATGATGCTAAAAATCCAAAAAATAAACTCCCAGAATGACGTCACTCGATGATGTGTCATCACCCAAGTGGATGCTACGTGTCACTCAAATTTGAAATACGTACTTGAAATGTTGAATCACCTTGACACTTGTCCTTGTATTATTGTGCCACATGTCCTTGTTGATGTAGGCTTCCACCTGTCCTTTCTGACGTGGTCTGTCATGATCTACCTCCTGGATCTGACAACCCAAATTCGTCCTTGATCCAATGACTAAGATTATTTTGCAATTTTTCATATCACAAGTTCGAGAGGTTAGGACACCTCGTTCCTTTGACTTTCTAGTCATCAAAATGATGATATGTTTCCAAGTGTCCTATGGAACCAACAGTCCAAATCTTATCGCGATTTCTCCACGTGTCCTTCTTGGATCGACGGTCCATATTTCTCCTCGATTTTAAGTCTTAGATCATTTCGCCATTTCGTGTTTCATGAGTTGGAAGGATATAGCACCTCATGCCTTTGACCTTTCAGTCAGTGAGATGATGATCTTTCACCACGTGTCTTGCCTGATGATGGACGGTCCTCCTACTTTCGGGACTTTGTAAACCCTCTTCACCTTGTACTTTAAAGAATGTGCAGGTTCTCCTGGATCCAATGACGGTCAATCCCATGCTCAGATCTAATGCTTGAGATCTATCCTCCCTCTGCACGCTCCTCCTGTCTAGACTTACGATGTTTTCCAAGCCTATTTTCCATGAAATGACAAGCGCACTCCCAACTGTAATCCTGTTATTCTGCCTGTAACGTACCATTGTTGTTCTTGCCATCAATGAAAATCATGTTCTATTTGTAACTATGCCAACATATGATTCCTTGATCACATACATAGTTTCATATCAAATATACTCTGTTATTCTTGTCTTCGTTGGCTTGTGCTTATTTGCAGATATCTCTCCATAAGCCTTGCAACGGAGCTTGGATCGCATTGGCGAATTCAGATATTCGATATTTAAAAGGTATGTTCTAGATCCATTTCTCATTTGATAATTGAATCTAAGGAAAGAGTAGTGTATTGTTTTGTAGTGAAACTAGGGGGATTGATTTGTGTCCGCATTTAACAATTATCCCGATAACACTCCATCTCTCTCATGCATCATGATCTACCTTGGAAAACCCCTTCAGCAGTTATGCAACACTTTATGTTTTATTTAGTAAAAAAAATATATACATTACCTTTTATAACAAAAAGGTTCATCAATTGCAACATCCACACATAATCAGTATGCCCATAGTCTTTTAGCAGGCTATAGTTATATTTACAAGTTGGGGGAACCATGGGAATTACAATACCCTCCCCCTTAAAGGAACACCGTCCTCAATTTTCTACCTGTCAATGTGCTCTGTATGTATAACAATAAACAAAAATGGGTATTCTTGTTTCATGGCATCCTCCATTTCTCATGTAGCTTCATCTGGACCAAAGTGTTTCCATTGCACCTATACCTGTGCAATGGTTATTTCCCTGAGTAGAATTTATTTCTTGTGTATTATGCATTGTGGCTCTAGCAGGAATTCTCCCTCTAGTTCCACCTGAATCATAGACCAATCAATTATATGATTAGAATCATGTACATATTTCTTCAGTAACGAAACATGGAAAACATTATGTGCCTTCACCGTGGGAGGAAATACTAGTCTATATTCTACAGGTCCCACTCTGTCCAAAATTTGAAAGGTTCCATAATACCGAGGTCCCAGATTGATTGGCACAAGCTCCCATTATCAAGGAATTTTTTATGGGCCTGAATCGAAGATACACATGATCCCCTGCTTTGAACTCTCTGGGAGTCATTTTTTGTCTGCATAGATTTGTTGTCTATCCTGAGCTATTTTTAGATTTTATTTTATTTGAACTACTTGTTGTTCCATTTCTTTTAGCATATCTGGCCCAAGTGTAATTATGTCCACTGGGTTATTCCAGCTAATTGTAATATTGCATTTTCTACCATAGAGATCCTCAAAAGGGCTCATATTCAATGACTCTTGATAACCATTTTTATAAGAAAACTATACCAGTGGTAGGTAGTCTTTCCACTTCTTAGGCTAATGCATCACATGCATCCTTAACATGTCCTCTAAGAATTGATTTACCCTCTTTGTATTCCCATCAGTTTGAAGGTGATAGGTTGTACTAAATAGCAATTTAGTTTCAAAACCAACAAACAAAGATTTCCAAAAAATTGAAGTAAATTTTGTATCTTTGTCTGATATGATTTCCTTAGGCATGACATGAAATCTAAATATTTATTTCATGAAAATACTGGCAATATCTATTTCCTTGAAAGTTGACTTGACAAGAATAAAGTGAGCAACCTTTCTCATTTTTTCCACAACTACCATAATGACATCATTATGCTTGGTTGATTTAGGTAATCTTGTGATGAAATCCATAGAGATGGTTTCCCATTTCCATTCTGGAATTGGTAGGGGCTGCAACATCCCTGATGGATGCTAGCTCTCTTCTTTAACCTGCTGACATTATAGACATTTATCTAAGTAATAAGCTATGTCCTTTTTCAGTCGATGCCAATAAAACTGTTTCTTAGTGGTTGTGATCATTTTATGATAACTCGGATGACCAATATATAATATTTTATGTAGTTCATCCATTATGAACCTCTTCATGTCATCACAATTTGGTATATAGAACCTACCTTTGTAAGTTAGCAGACCATCATTCAACAATTGATAGCCCTCATACTTCAACCATGTGGGCTCTTGCTCTAAATATGATTTAACAATATTGAAAAATGCATATGTTTCTTGTGCACTTTTGACTCTCTCCTTGATGTCTGGTTCACCAGTGCTTATAGATACCAAGTGAATCACTTTTATACTTCTAATAAGGGAATAAACAACCCTATTTTCATTTCCTTTAATATGTTTGATTTCAAAATCAAACTCACTGAGAAGATCCATCCACCTAGCTTGTCTATCATTGAGTTTTGGTTGATCAAAAAAATATCTGAACCCACTATGGTCTGTCATAACTACGAATCTTCTTCCTAGGAGGTAATGCCCCATGTTTTTAAAGCATGTACTATGGAATCCAATTCCAAATCGTGGGTCACATAATTGATTTCATGCTCATTCAATTTTTTGGATTCGTAGAAAATCACATGCCCTTCTTGCATAAGTAGTCCTTTTAGCCCTTCCTTGCAGGAATATGTACATAGAAGGAAGTCCTTGTTTGGGTATGCAATCTTTAGCACAGGTGCATTGGTTAGAAGTTATTCCAGCTGCTGGAATCTCTCTTCACATTCTGATGTCCAAATGAATTTAACTCCCTTTTTCTAGAGGGAGGTGATTGGGAAACCAATCTTGGGAAAACCCTTTATGAACCTTCTATAGTATCCTACTAGTCCCATAAAGGATATGATATAAAATACATCTTTTGGGGTAGGCCAATCCATAATGGATTTAATCTTTTCAGGATCAACTATCACTCCTTCTTCAGAGATAACATGGCCTAAGTAATGGAATTGTTTTTGGAAAAAGTCACACTTACTAAACTTTTCATAGAGTTGATGTTCTCTTAGCACTTGAAGCACTAAATTGAGATTATCTTCATGATCTTACCTAATATCAGAATAGATTAGGATATCATCAATGAAAACCAACACAAATATGTCCACGAACTTACTGAGTACAATATTCATTAATCACATAAAAGTGGTTAGTGCATTGGTAAGCCCAAATAGAACCACCACAAATTCATAGTGCTCATATCTTGTCATAAATGTTGTTTTGTGGATGTCTTCATCCTTAATTCAAACTTGATGATATCCAAACCTCAAGTCAATCTTGGAGGAAATTGTAGCACCCCTTAATTGGTCAAACAAGTCATCAATCCTTGGCAAGGGATACTTATTCTTAATGGTAATCTTATTGGGTTGTTTATAGTCTATGCACAACCTAAGTGTGCCATCCTCCTTCTTCATAAGCAGAGATAGTGCTCCCCAAGGAGACACACTAGGCCAAATTTAACCTTTGTCCAACATCTCCTTTAGTTGTAGTTTGAGCTCAACTAGCTTTGGTGTTCTCATTCTATAGGGTGCTCTAGACA
This sequence comes from Picea engelmannii, assembly GCA_009831015.1. Classification (NCBI taxonomy): domain Eukaryota; kingdom Viridiplantae; phylum Streptophyta; class Pinopsida; order Pinales; family Pinaceae; genus Picea; species Picea engelmannii. The sequence goes on from ML799257.1 coordinate 26,379, forward strand.
TTAGCATCACTCCTGGTATAAGTTCTATTGAAAATTCAATATCTCTTCTTGGAGCTAGAATCGGTACCTCTTCTAGAAACACATATTTATACTCTCTTAATACAAGACAGTCCTATAGGCTTGGTTTATTTTCCTCAACAGAGTTCAACACTTGTATTGCATACAAATGACATCCTTTTCTGCAATACTTCTTCACTTGAGGGGATGATATTTGTCTCACTAAGACAAGATTTTGAATTCCTTATAGGGTTATAGGTGTGTATGGAGTAATATTTTTCCTTGCTATTCTTCACTTCTTACATAAATCCTCGAATTCATTTTTCCAAATCTCCCCACCACAATTTGTCCTCAACACCATTTTTTTTTTCTCTATTTGATTCTCCACAAGATCATTAAACTCTTGAAATTTACCAAATACCTAATACTTCTTTCAGATAAAATTAATCCATGTATTCCTTGAGAAATCATCAATGAACAAAACATAGTACATAATTTACCTAGTGATGGAATATGCACAGGTCCAAACACATCACCATGTACGAACTCAAAGATCCCATTTTATTTTGTAGCACTAGATGAGAGTCTTACTTGATTGTCTTTACCATATATGCAATGTTCTGAGAAATCAAAAACCAGTGCACAATCTGGAATACCTTCAACCAAGTGTTGATTGTGAAGTTCTCGAAGACCCTTCTCTATAATATGTCCTGGTATTTGCTTATAGATTTTAACCTTGTATAATTATTTATTGCAAATAAATTTTCAATAAAATAATAGAAAAGATAAAATGGAAAATACACACATTACACAAAGATTTTTCCTGTGGAAACCCAAACCGGGAAAACCATCATCTTCTATATTCATCTCCTCACACATTGTTTGCAATAAAATATACATATAGGATCTTGTAGCATCCAAAACCCTAATCCAACAACCTGTATTAGTAAACAACCATAATTCCTTAAATGGAAATATAAAACCATCTACAAAAACCATGTGCCGAAAAACCGCCCAAAAATGAACACAAAAAATTGCCAAAAAAAACGTTTTTGGGGGCATTTCCCTAGAACCCCCATGTAGGGGGGATCCCTCCCCCCTAGACAAGGGGGATCCCCCCCCTATGAACCCCCTGGAAAGGAGGCACTCTGCCTCTTGCACACCTGACACAACGTAGACACTAGTTCTATTCATCCAAAGAATATAACACATACCCAACATTTTCTTATTTGTTGTTTTCTTTGCATACAAGGGATTTGATCCAGGTGGATATCAGGGGCCACCCAGCTTTTCCAAATGGCTCAAAACAGTTTTCTGGCCATTTTGGCAATTTACTATTTTTAGCAGGTTTTCACTTCCGGGGCCATTTTGAGGGCCTAAATGAAGTTTTTTCGAGATAGAGGTTCTCAATGATAGATGAAGGCATGATTGAGCCTCAAAAATGAATCTCCTTGACGATACCTTTCCAACGAGCTATCACACGCCTAAAACGGAGATCGTATGCAAAAGTTACGACCCCGGGAAGTTGATGCACCAACTTACCCAAACGGGGCCCACATGACTTTTGGCGCTTCATCTCC
>ML799257.1:28005-42617 GCA_009831015.1 Picea engelmannii
AATAGAAATCGTGTATTACTATATATCTGTGTTTATGGTTGCATCTCTGATACATTTCTGTTATATTATTGAATATCTGCAATATCTCTGTGCATTTCTTTATTATATCTCTGCTCTCATTTCGTGCCGAAAATAATCCGGATTAGTGGTATCAGAGTAGGCTGCGCTTGTTCATTTTTTTCAGTGCATGTCCCCGACGAGGTATGAGTATAGCAAGTTGGGTCTCGAGCTTTTCTCTCTTGAGGTAAATCGCTCTCGCACACCCAAGAAACCCTCAATGGCGGAAGAAAATAAAAACGATGGAGCAGACAATCCTATCAGTTTGTTGCTTGAGCAAGCTCTCACGCGACAGAGGGACGAAATGATGGAGAATTTTTTCCACATCCTTCAACGCATGCCGATAGCATCAGGTGCATCTTCATCAAGCGACCACTTTGGAGGCACCTCACCTTTCAAGGTACAGTTTAATTTTGATATTCTCGTATTTGAAGGTCAAATAGATGCAGATGCCCTAGATAAATGGTTAAATATGCTAGAAGGTTATTTCTTTGTTCATAATTTTTCAGGCAAGGAAAAGATCACCTTCGCACTCCTTAAGTCTCTCCCCCATGTCAAACATTGGTGGGAAACTTACTGGGAGTAGAGTTCCACAGAGGAGTCTGGAATATATGGGGCCGAGTCCACTTGGGATTTTTTTGTGGATGCGGTAAAGGAACAGTACTACCCTGTTGGAAACTATGAGGAACAATACATGAGATGGACCACACTGCGACAAGAGAGGGGCCAAGCAGTTCCAGAGTTCACCAATACCTTCCATACCTTGCGCACCAAGCTAGGTATCAAAGACTCCGAATGACATTTGGTTCTAAAATACCGTGGGGCTCTACACAAATACATCCAAACTGAAATGGATTTTCTAGACATCTCATCACTCGGTGCTTCCTATCGATATGTTGTTAAAATCAAGAAGAAATTTAAGCACCAGAACAAACGGGAGTTCGGGGCTGCAAATCCACAACAATCAAAGTATGACAAAGACAACCCTAACAAACAGTCTCCTGAAAACTAGTCCAAGCCACAGGAAAAGAAGGGTCACGGGAAGATAAAGAAGGACACCGGAAAATGGTGCGATTTCCACAAAAGCCCCTGGCACAACACCAATGAATGTCGCTCAAAATAGTCATTGGTGGCCAAGATCAAAGACAAGGAGCCAAACCCTGATTCAGAATCTGATTCTGAAAATACTGGTAAAAGACAGATCATCGACGTAGACCCCACTACTATTGTCATGACCGCAACAATTCAACCAGAAGAACCAATATATCCAGAAGAGGGGGAGCACCTTTTTCATTCACAGATGTGGGTGAAGGGGACCCCGTTGCATTTTATTGTTGATAGCGGAATCTAGAAGAACCTCATCTCAACAGAGGTCATCAAACAGTTGGGATTGTCGACAACACCACACCCGCAACCATACAACATTGGGTGGCTTCACCAAGGACGAGATCTTCGTGTCATCCAGCAGTGTCGATTGTCATAAGACATCCAAACCTTCAAGGATGAGGTATTATGTGATGTTGCCCCACTGGATGTCTGTGATGTTCTCTTGGGCCAGCCATATATGTGGAAACACCATGCTATTTATGAGTCTCGACCCCGTAGTGTCATTATTACTCTGGGGAGTCATCTCTACAGGATACCAGAGGTAGTTCCAACTACTGCCCCACCTAAACAGTGCTGCACGGTAGTATCTCATACTAGAAAATTCATCTTCTCCATAATCTGTTCAAAGGGTGAACAAAAGGATACTACAACCACCACAGCTTCGGCCAAAACACCTTCTATCCAACAGAAGCAGGTCAACAAGGTTGCAGCAAAGAACGGAGATTCCTTCTGCACACAGTCATCTAAAATAGCCAGAATGGTTAAAAAGGTCCAAACCTTCCAGCCACAGGTTCGTGATAGATTTCCACAAACTAAGCAGCGTGACTTCTCCAGCAAGACAAGCAGCTCACCAAGATGCAGATTCAACAAATGTTTTTCCCTCTCCCCTGGGAACTCAATGCAATGGAGACCATTGCTTCCTAAGGAAGGAGGATTGATCCAGGTGGATATCGAGGGCCACCCACCTTTTCAAAATGGCTCAAAATAGTTTTCTGGCCATTTTGGCAATTTACTATTTTTAGCAGGTTTTCACTTCCGGGGCCATTTTGAGGGCCTAAATGAATTTTTTTAGATATCAAGGTTCTCAATGATAGACGAAGGCATGATTGAGCCCCCAAAATGAATATCCTTGACGATACCTTTCCAACGAGCTATCACATGCCTAAAACGGAGATCGTATGCAAAAGTTACGACCCCGGGAAGTTGATGCACCAACTTACCCAAACAGGGCCCACATGACTTTTGGCGCTTCATCTCCTAGGGTTAGGTTTTTGGATGTCTAGGACTTTTGGCATTCCCGATTATTGTAAAAAGGCCTCCAGAGCCTCATTGTAACCATCTTCTTGCGAATGCGAGTAGCCGTCACATCTCTTCTCAGAGATAAGCTACCACCATTCTAGCGAGTCTTTCACTCTGTATTTTTACAGTCTCTGTACACTTCTTTGATTAATAGAAATCGTGTATTACTATATATCTGTGTTTATGGTTGCATCTCTGATACATTTCTATTATATTATTTAATATCTACAATATCTCTGTGCATTTCTTTATTATATCTCCGCTCTCATTTCGTGCCGAAAATAATCCGGATCAGGATTACAAGGTTACATAGTCAAAAATACAGGGAATAAATTCCCATGGATCCTCTACACCAAGAGAACTTCTCAGTTCTCACATATTTTGTTAATGAATCTACAACATTCTTCAAAGTGTTCACCTTCATCAACAACACCTTCTTTTCTACAACCATATCTCTCACAAAATGATATTGAACATCAATATGCTTTGTCTTTGAATGATAAGTTGGGTTCTTCACTAGAAAAATTGCACTCTGACTGTCACAATCTATCTTTACATATTGTTGTACCAAACCAATACTTGAACACAATCTTTGTAACCATACTGCTTCCTTGCTTTCATGAGTATCTGCCATGTATTCAACTTTTATAGTTGAAAGTGCCACTACAGACTGTCTTTTTCTCATCCATCTGATTGCTCCTCCAAACGGGTTAAACACATACCTGCTTGTAGATATTCTATGATCCAGATCTTCAGCCCAATCTACATCCAAAAATCCATTTATGTCCAACACTCTGTCCAAACCTGGTCTTCCTTGGTAGCACAATCCATAACTAGTAGTGCCATGCAAATACCTGAAAACTCTCTTTACTATTGTCCAATGCTCCTTCTCTGGTTTTGACATATACCTGCTCAAAACTCCCACTGCATGTGCAATGTTTGGTCTAGTACATACCATTGCATAAATCAAATTTCCAATCACACTCGCATGTGGAAAATGAGGCAGGCCCTCCTCCTTTTCATGTGTCTTAGGACACTGATCCACAGATAAATTTACACCTACAGGAATAGGGATCCTCACCGATTTACATTCCTGTATATTAAACCTCTGCAATATTGTCTCAACATATTTTCTCTGATTTAACTAAAGTTTCCTATTTTCCCGATCTCTTTTAATTTCCATTCCCAAAATGAAATTTACAGCACCAATATCCTTCATGTCAAATTTAGAGGAAAATTGTTTTTTCACATCCTAGATAATCTCCTTGTTGTTTCCTATCAGCAACATGCCATCCACATACAACACCAAATAAATCAAATGATCACTAATTAATTTGAAATACACATAATGATCCTCTTTGCTTCTTGTGAAGCCAAGTCCCAACATATAAGTATGAATTTTTTTATACCACATCCTTGGTGATTTTTTTAAACCATAGAAGGAATTTTTCATCTTGCATATCAAATCCTTCTTTCCCTTCACTGTAAATCCTTCTGGTTGCTTCATTTAGATTTCTTCTTCCAGACCCCCATGTAGGAATTTTGTCTTCACTTCCATCTTTTCTACTTCAAAATCAAACATAGCAACAACAAATAACAGAAATATAATAGAGGTTAACTTGGAAACATGAGAAAAAATCTCACCAAAATCAATTCCCTCAACCTGGGAATAACCCTTTGCTACTAACCGATATTTGTATTTCTCCACTTTTCCTTTTGCATTTAGCTTCTTTTTAAATACCCATTTTCTACCAATGGGATTTCTTCCAGTTGGAAACTTGATTCAGGGGAATCTCAGTGGCTAGCCACCTTGTCCAATTGGCTCAAAATAGTTTTTTGGCAACTTACTATTTTTAGCAGTTTTTCGGGTCCCAAAAATTTCGGGGCCATTTTGAGGGCCTAAACGATGATTTTTCATGACAGGGAACCTAATTGATATGCAAAGGCTCTGAGTGAGCCCCCCTAAATGAATCTCCTCGTCAATACCTTTCCAACAAGCTATTGTGCACCCTAAACGAAGATCGTATGCAAAAGTTACAACCCCGGGAAGTTGATGTACTAACTTACCCCAACGGGGCCCACATGACTTTTGGTGCTTCATCTCCTAGGGTTAGGTTTTTGTATGTCTAGGGTTTTGGAATTCATTTTTATTTTAAGAATTCCTTCAAAGCCTCATTTTACTCATCTTCTTTCGAATGAGCATAGAAATCACATCTCTTCTCATAGATAAGTTGCCACCACTATAGCAAGATTGTTTTTAGACTGCATTTTACAGTTTTCAACATATTTGTTATTTAATAGAAGTCAAGTTTTACTATATCTCTGTTATTTTTCACTGTGTCTCTGTTTTAATATTATAAATTTGTGGTTTTCATTTCGTTCCACTCATAAATCTGGATCAGTGGTATCAGAGCGATCTACTCCTTGTCATTTATTTTAATGCATGTCCCCGACATGGTCAGGGTATAGAGAATTGTGTCTCGAGCTTGTTTCTCTTGAGGATAATTTCTCTTGCACACCCAACAAACCGTCCATGATGGGAGAAAGGAAAGATGAAGGGACATGAGATCCTTTCAAAATGTTGCTCGAGGAATCCCTCAAGCGACAGAGGAATGTAATGATGGAAAACTTTGCACAAATCCTTCAACAAATGTCGACAAGCGACACATCCACCTCAAGCAGAGGCATCACCCCCTTCAAGGCACATATCAATTTTTATATTCGTATATTTGAAGGTCATATATATGCAGATGTTGTAGATAAATGTTTAAACCTTCTAGAAGGGTACTTTTGTGTCCACAACTTTTTCGATAGAGAAAAGATTACATTTTCGCTCCTCAAGGTCGTCCCTCATGTCAAATATCGGTGGGATGCTTTCTGTGAGAAAAAGGAAATAGAGGGATCCACATTATTCGTAGTTGCACCCATTTGGGGTTCCTTCAGGGATGTTATTAAGGAACAATACTACCCTGTTGGAAGTTATAACGACTTGTATACAATATGGACCACATTGTGGCAGGGAAGAGACCAAGCAGTTCCAGAGTTCACCAATGTCTTCCATACCTTGCGCACCAATATGGGTATCAAATATTCTGAGTGACATCTGGTGCTCAAGTACTACAACGGTATGCATAGATACATCCAGAAAAAATTGATTTTTTGGACATCCCATCCTTGAGTGTGGCCTATCGATATGTCGTCAAAATCGAGCAGAAGCTTAAACAAAAGATGTGACATTTTGGGTTTGGGAACCTCTCACAATAGAAGAAGCGAAAGGGCATCCCCAACATGTAGAAAAAAGGAAAGAGACAATATGGGAAACCTCAAGACAACCAATCCAAGCCACAAGAAAATAAGGACAATGAGAAGATGAAGAAAGATACATGGAACTGGTGCGACTTCCATAAGAGACCCTAGCATAAAATTGTTGATTTCTGCTCAAAGCAGTCATTGGTGGCTGAGGTAAAAGCCTTTGAATCAGATATGGTTTCTAACTCTAAGTTAGAACTAGAAAAAGGGAGAAGGATCATTTATGCGGAACCCAATGCAATCGTTGTTACCACCAATATCTATCCCAATGAACCTGATGATCCAGAGGAAGGGGAGCGCCTCTTTCATTCACAAATGTGGGTGAAAGGAACTTCAATGCACTTCATCATTGATAACTAAAGCTAGAAGAACCTCATCTCAGAAGAGGTCATCAAGTTTCTATCCCTACCGACCATGCCGCACCCACATCCCTACACCATCAGATGGCTCTATCAAGGAAGAAATCTTCTCATCAGCCAACAATGTCGCATGTCGTATGGAATCAAGTCATTCAAAGATGAGGTATTGTGCGATGTTTCTCCCCTTGAATTTTAGGATCATATCTCAAAAGGATCTAAAAGTTACAAAGATAGAGGGTCTAAAAACCTGTCAATATCAAACTGGATCTTCAAAATTATAAAAGTTTTCTTTTGATTTACAAAATACGCCAAAAGAGATGGCCGATTAACTAAGTTCATCAATGCTCCATCTTATGATATCAACACAAGATACATATTATCCTGAAAGAAAAACGAAATGGGCAAATCAGATATTCATTTAACTAATAATTTGTAAATTTTATATGAGAATTGACTTGGCTACATAATCTCTCGATTATGTAGCTAGTCTTATGATTAACAATAGAAATCTAAATCAATCTAGATTAATTAGAAAAATAACAATAAAAGCACAACTAAGATAAAAACCAATCTTACCATTCAACTGATAACCTAATTCAGATCACAAAATCTCATAGTTAATCACGACCTTGACACTATCAACGTTTTTTATTATGATATTGTCAATCCTTTTCAAACATTTTCCTTGTCTTTGTGCATTAATCTTGATATCATGGTTTTCATTTGTTAATGAGTCATTTTGATTCATCAAGGCCTTGATCTTTTCTTGAAGGATGGGGATGTCTGTGTAATACCGACCTATCCAATGCAAACACACTTCAAAATGTACAACAGGGACAATCAGTTGAGGAGGTGCATGGCTGTGTGTTAAAACACTACCACTATCCATTGTCAGCCTTTGACCGAGTTTAATTCCTGTAAATTCCTTGTTGTCTCTTAGGTATGGAGGGAGGTTATTCACATAATCGAAAGTTTGACTAAGATCCGGTCTAGAATAATTCAGATCTTCCTCTGCCAGGAGTTTTTCCATCTCAGAGTCAGAGCTCTCATGGATCTCGAGCAATTCGATCGAGCTCATATGAGCTTTCAATCTATTGTGTAGGCTCCTCAAGATTGGTCTCCTAGTCCTTTTGTTATGAAACCCTCACATGTCTTGATTTTTCTTTGAATGTTTGGAAGGGTTTCCACTGGTGGATTTTATGTTAAGATTAGGGCCAACAACTTGTTCATGCTTAGGAATTTTAATAAGCTTGGAGCTGACATCTTGTTTCTCACACACAGACTGATCGGGCATTGCCCTTTCACAGGGGTTTTCACATAAGAAATTTGGCCTGTCACTAGAGGGAAAATGAGGCTTCTCTATCATCAGCTTATCCATTGCTAGGGTCTCTACATGGTTTACTGTAATGAAACCATTATGGGCTACAAAAATATCCCAATCTTCACTAAGCATTTTCAAATGATGAACTATCAATAATTTAATCAACCCATGGTGAAAAAGGATTGAATCCAAGCTCTGTTTCTTATACCTCTTTGACATCTTATACAAGCTTCTTAATAAGTAAAACGACATGCTTAATTGGAAACCGATAAAATGCATGAGCAATCTTATGTGGTAAAGGAAGACAAGGCTGTAACAGCCTTCAGAAGCAACAAACTACCTTAACACTACCAATAAACCATGCCATCTAACCTTCAACAGAGAGACCAGCATACCTTTGTCACAACATTGAATTTTTTCAGGAGGTGACGAACAAACTCTAGGGTATTTCGTCCACCTTCGATTTTTTAAACCACCTTTGACCAATGAGAGGAAGCCCTGTCGCTTCACCTAGAAATTCCTCGGTGATCTCCAACTGCATATCACCCACCTTGGCTCGGCATCCATCAAATGTAAGGGAAAACACTTGGGCCACTTGTAAGTTATAACCCTGGAATTTCTTGAGAAACATGACCCAACCCTCGCTTTTAAGGTCTTCACTTGCATCATCATAAAACAACAAAGTTTGGGAGCCATTCGGCTCAACTCGGACGACGAGGGCCATAAGGGTTTGAACATATGGAAACAGAGGAAGACCCGAGTTCACTGTGGTTTTAGATGACAGAGGTAGGAGGGATAAGTCTGAACGGATCCCATGAAAAGAAAATAAGCAGAGAGACCGTCCTATCAAAACAAACATAAGGAGGTCTCGGCTATGGGGTTTAAACACTTATAGTCATGAATGATTTGAGCACATCCCACTGGTCAAACTCTTAACTCAAAATGAGTGGTCTGTCAACTGCTTTTTCCAGCCAACACGACGTACAAGACACAATCCCAATGCATTTAAATCCCATGATATGAAATGGGTACACTCGATTTGCAAAGGCTAGGATATGGATATTTTTTCATAAGCCAAATGTTAAACAAATATTGGTATATTTAAAAAAAAAATTAAGCATACAATCAAATAGCAACTCATCATGGGTGTTTCATTGGTATATGATAAGCTCATTTAAAATGAAAAATATGTAATCCCATTGACCCCTTGAAACCAAGCCTTATATAGAATAAAAATGCGAAATTGAGTTTCAATTTGCTTGATTCATGCTTACAGTCATGAATCAAGTATGAAAATGCAAAATAAAAATAAGACGAAGAATCGAAACATCCTTTTTACAACCGACTAGTCACCTTCAAATAGCAATATTTACAAGATGAGGTGTAGGCAGCTACAAGAATTGTCATTTGTCACTTTAAGAGAACAAATTATGTAGGGCTGCCAACAATGGTGACTTTTTGGGAGAAGCAGTTATCTCTGCATCACCGACAAGTTCATGTTAGGACTTCTTAGAATGATTAAGGATCAAAGAACAGTTGAAGGACATCAAGAATCTCAACAATCCTTACACAGTCCAACTTCATATATCTTCTTGTTCAAATGAAATCCAATGACAAATTTTAACTACGAGAGAAACGATGTTCAAGTCAATGGCTCCGATATTGTTGACAGGGCTGCTACTGCTAGTAGGTGTCCATTGCCTCGGCATGGATGTCAATTAACCCACTCTGACGCCTCTACCCTGTCGAAGAAATTTCAATTCAAAATGAAGGATACTTAAGGCCAATATCAAAATTTATACCTGATAATTTTCTTGAACCTGACATTGCTTCGCTGCCAGCAAGCCTATTTAGTACCCTGACGAAGTTGTCTTGGCATCATCCATGCATTTACCCGCTGCTAGAAAACCTATTCAGTATCCCAACGGGTTTACAAACACTTCCCACACTCTCGAGAAATTATTTACAATCTGATATAAATTTAAATATATTCAGGAGAGCGGGGTGATCCTGAAAATTTCAGTCTTTAGAACACTTGTCATTTTCCAACCTTTAATGTTTGCTTGATAAAATTCATTCTGATTTGAAATTAGTTTTCTGATGAAACTTATTTTTTGAGGACATGAAGGCACACTTGAGTTTCTTTCTTTAAAATCAGGGACATCGTAAACAACTTTAAAGATGGTCATTTCTACTCATAATTATAAAGTGAAACCAGGAAACCTGTTTCGAACAGAAAGTTTCTTTAGCTAGTCTATGTTTCAGCGATTTACAACATTGATGCTCTGAAAAGACCTTAACTATTTCTTCATAATGAGGCATTATGGCTTCCCTTCACAAACTAAAAGGTGACAAATACATGAGTTTAACCATAAAGCAACAAAAAAAAACAAAATAAAAAGAACCAAAACCAGAAAAACAAAAGTAAATCAAAACAGAAAAATATGTACAAAAAGTGGATCTGGAATCATCATGAAAAATACCTTTTGAGAGCTTGGCCATTCACCGGGAAGGTGTTTTGTTGTCCCTCTAAATTATGTAGGCGGAAAGAGGTAGGACCTAGTTTTTTAGCGATTACAAATGGCCCCAACCACAGGTTTTGTAACTTGGTGTGTTCCCCTTTCCCTTCGTGAGGTTTATCCCACTTGAGAACCAAATATCCTACCTCGAAGTTTCTATCCAAAGTAGAGTTTGAATCAAACCATTTTTTCACAATATGTTGATGTTGATCCAGTCTCTCTTTTTCTTGTGCTCTTACTTCCTCTAGTTTCAACAAAGCATTAATTCAACTTTCAAGAGGAGGACAATCCTCTTCCTGAACTTTCTACGATAATTGCAGAGAGGGAAGCATAACATGAGGAGGGAGAATTGCTTCTCTTTCATAGACAAGAATGAAAGGAGAATTACCAACAGAGGTTTTCAGAATCACCCTATCAACCTAGAGTGCATTTAAAAGCGTGTTGTGCCAGTTCTTGTGGTTTTCAGAAACTGTCCTCTTGATGATCTTGATCAGGTTTTTGTTTGTCGATTTTGCTAAGACGTTTCCTTGGGGGTAATAGCTGGAAAAATATTTCAGTTTGATCCCTTTTTCTAAAGAAAACACACTCATATCGAGAGAGGAAAAGTAGGAAGCATTATCGAAAACCAAACACTCAGGAATGCCAAATCTAGTAATGATATTTGTGTTAAGGAAAGATATTACGTGATTAGTGTTTACCACTTTTAGTGGTGTAGCCTCGGACCATATGGTAAAATAATATGTTTCTATGATGATGTGTTTATGCTGATTTGAAGAAGTGGGGTTAATTGGACCTATGATGTCAAGACCCCATTGCTGAAAAGGTGAATCTACCAAAACAGGTTGCAAAGGGAATGCTACCTTTTTTACTCATCCAACAGCCTTTTGGAAGATTATGCATTTACGACATAATGCATGGGCATCTTTGAACAACATGGGCCAATAGTACCCATATCTTAATACCTTGTGAGCAATGGTGTCTACACCGAAGTGCCCACTAGCTTCACCTGCATGAAGTTCAAATAATACATTCTCTGCTTCATCCCTTTCCAAACAACGCATGAGTACGCTATCAAAATTTTTATGGAATAATACATTATTTACCAACTGGAAAGGTGCAAATTTTAGTCTTAATGCTCTTTTCTTTTTGGGATCGAGATGGTGCAGATAAGAACCATGAGTTAAATAAAACTTAGTATCATCAAACCAAGAATTAGCAACAACTTGTGTACAATAGATCCGATTTTCACTACGTTGATTTATAGTTAAGACATTAATTTGACTCTGTCGTTCTTCAACTGAATCAGCCACTAGTTTGCATAGGCATTGACCTCTGACAATTTGTGTAGGGGTAATTTTGAGGTCATACTCTTGTAACGGTGTCATCTAGGTTTCCCGTTTTTCACCCAATTCCTTTTTTACTAACAAGTTTTTGACAACAGGATAAGGCACAATGACTTTAGTTCTGTATTTCAGTAAATATGAACAAAAATGTTTCACTTCTTTGAAAATTGCATAATCCTGTTGATCTACAACCGGGTAGTTAAGCTCTCCTCCTTTGAAGGTTTAGCTCATGAAGAAAATGGGGATTTCATTACTTTCAACGTTCTTTTGGGTCAACACAACAGCATAAGATCAATCAGAGGCAAAAGTATAAAGAGTGAAATCTTTTGAGAAATCAGGACTCATCAAGGAAGGGGCTTCCACTATGGCCTTTTTGATGGAATCAAAAGCTTGATTTTCCTATGTTCCCTGTTGAGCCTCTAAATTGACAGCCCCACTACCCTATCATACTCCTCATTTATACCTTTTTGGACTACCTAAGCTCGTATAAATGACAAGAACACTACCATTAGCCATTGATGAGGTCATAAGGTAAAGTATAATTGAATTCATGCATTTTTTGGTTTATTGAGCTATGAGACTAAATGTTTCATGTACTAATGTTTTAAATTGCCACGTGTAACCTTTGACCTCTAGATGAGTCCAAAATTTCTGTGTCAACTCAACCATCTGATACTTATGCGCCAAATTGTCACTGTCTGAATCCGGTACCAAGCGCACCTTCCATTCAGATCCGGTATTGAACTATTCACTGTCACGATCTGGTACCAATGGCCACAGACTGTTCTAGTACGATACCAACCACTTGTATACTATTCGGATCCAGTACCATTTACCGAATCTCACCTTTCACGATATGGTACCAATACAGGAAGTAGAATATACCAAGTTTAGCTCCAGATCATGACCAAGATAATTGTTGGATTTTTGTTGAATGATCAAAGCTATAGCAAGGCTATGTTAAGCTAGTTTGTTTTTGCTTCATCCTCATACACTTTGTGTCATGAGGATGAAGCTTAAAATATGTAACCAAATATGTACATTTGGCAATTGACTGATCTGCTCAAGATTTCACCTCCTTGTGTTTCATGACTAAGACTATTTAAATAGTCATGGCAAGGATGGTGGAGGTAGTAGAGAATTAGCATAACACAACATATGAAGCAACGTTACATATTGTAGACCATATTATGAGTTTAATTTTAGTAGAAGGACGTTATTTGTCTCCATGTCTTGATCGTTTATGAATGAATGTGAGTTGAGTTGTTAGCATAGTTTGATTCTATGTTTTGAAGTTTGAGTAAGAGTAATGTGTGGATTGAAAGCAAGTTTCCTATAGACTCTAGTCCCTGACCTGTTGAAGCGACAAGGGCCCACTGCCCAACAAAGGTCATCATCCTTATAGATTAGTGTTAGTAGTTGATTTCAATAGTATAGATGTTAGACTTGCTGAAGCTTTGATCCTTTCAGATGATAGCAGTATAGTTCAGTTTAGAGTTTCAATTATATGTTTGTTTAGAGATCTTTACTTAATCTATTTTGCATATGCTCTCTCTGTTTTATGGATTTGATTTTGTTTCATGGATGTGAATGTTGGCAGTAGTAGTCAGACATATTTGAAGGAGAACTAGTGAAGTTCACAACAACACATTGTGAACCACAACATACTCAATATATTGACTATTGAACTACCCATGTTATGTCTTGATGATTGATGTGTGATTTCCCTTTCAAAAGTGTGATTGCATAGCTAGCTTTCTGGGTCAGATAGCAGAGTTGATCTATCAAAATAAATCTATCTCATACTTGCATGTGCCATAATGGAGTAGATAGCCTCTCTGTGAAAGACAACCAAAGTGTGTTTTGGTTTGCTAGCTTGCTTCATTTCCAACATATATAATTTAGAATAGTTCTATGCTCATGACATTAGAATTACCTTTCTGACTGGTGTCTTGTAACTCTATTGATTACGAATCTTGGATTGATAATTAATGAGTGAATTATACTAATCATATAAGTACCACAACATTTTGGCGTCATTGTCGGGGAGATGCAAACGGTAGGAAGTGATTTTTAGATTAGATTGTTTGCATAGTTTTTGAATGATTTTAAAGGCTTCTTGAGGGAGGAGGATAAAACGTTTAAGACGTGATTGAAGAGACATGTGACCACTAGAGTGGGGTTCTCCGAAGCCAGGTCACCTTCTTACCTTCTAGATAGAATTAAGAATTTCAATTCAGTTAAGAATCAAATTTCCATTTTATGCATAGATATAGAGATAATAAAGGTAGATTTGTAAGCTCTAAAGATTCAAAAACAACCCGACCCCACTAATCCAACTAACATTGGTGCAGGAAAAATTCCAGCAGGAGAAAGTTCAAGGGGAGCCAGTGAGGCTCTAGAAGAAGAACCTAAAACGAAAGAATCAATATTGGGGCAGACAGAATGTGAGTCTGCTGAAGGAGACACACAAAACCCAGTTTCTGAACCATCCATCAGTGGAGGAGGAACACCTAGCGAAATGGAAGAAGAAGAAGGAAATGCAACCACTGAAACTGAGACCTTTGGGTTTCCAATATTGGATATTTCCAGAAACATCAGCATGAAAAACATCCCACTATCATCATTACTCCCTTTCAGAGGTATGTCAACTGAAGATCCAGAATTATTTTTATTCGAGTTTGACATATTATGTAGAAGCTATAACTACTCAGATGATGCCCAGAAACTTAAGCTCTTCCCTACCACAATGAAAGATTCAGCCTTAAGATGGTTCATGAGCTTAGGAGAAAATACAATTCTCTCTTAGGATCAGATGAAAGATACATTCTTATGGAAATACCAAGACTATTGTAAGTATAATGCTAAAAGTGACATTTTTAAAATGCAACAAACAAAAGATGAAAGCCATGAAGACTACTTAGAAAGGTTCTTATACAACTACCAGAAATCAAAATTATTCACCACAAACCCAACTATAGTAAGAACTGCATTTTTGAAAGGCATTAGAGATGACTGCATAGAAGTTTGAAGCTTGTTAAGTTCAAGATATGTGCACCAAAATCCTTTTTTCAGAGATCGTAGATTACTGTAAAGATACTCAAGAGGACTAGCTAAAACAGACAAAGCACCAAGATTCTATTTTAGCGGAAATACAAAACAAAGCTCAGGGACTGTCACCAGAATTGAGTTAGGAAACTTACTGGAGAACTTTAAAACAAACATCTTGAGCACAATCAACAACCAGTTAGATACCTTAAAACTAAAAAAGAAACAAGAAGAGGAGGTTGTTTTAGAA
>ML799257.1:62733-87190 GCA_009831015.1 Picea engelmannii
ATCACTTTGATGTCTGAATGCTATAAGTAGAATTGAGTTATCCCATTGATCCACCTTTACAAAATACAAAAACATTTATTTCTTAAGTTACCAAGCACCTTTGGTCTGCAACCACAAAGGGTTTCTTGGAGTGATAACAGATACAACGACAGTTTCAAGTTCTTGTCTGACTTCCGCCATGGCGGACTGCATGGCTACATTGACAGATGCATTTATGGAGGCATCACGGGAGGCAATAGTAGCACTGAGTTGTTTCACTTCTTGTTGGGTCTTAGCGAAACCAGCTTCCAAGGTGTTGAGGCGAGACTCATGTTCTTGGCTACGGGTATGGGCCATGAGGATGGGTGAACTAGGAAGGGAGCGGGCGGGTCAGAAATTTTTGCCGAAAAATGATATGGATGACTGTGACAAGGGGAAAGAGATGAGTCTAATGGAATAGGTCTCAAATAATGGTGAAAAAAAATTCCAGACTTATTTATTTATTTATTTTATTTTTTTACAGTGGCAAGGTTATACTTGGGTCTGAAGAATGATGCAGTTTTGAAATCACCAAATTCTGAACCAGAGAGTATTTACTTAGCAATGCAAACACAGGTGTGCGTCAATAGATCTCGCCGGTTTAATTTGTTTATGTTGTTGTTTATGTTCCCCAGGGGTTAGGTATTCAAGGTTCTACAGACAAGGGTTTGCCCTGTGCTATAGCTCTCTGATATATGTGCATGGTCCAACAGTAGTACTCGGCCCAATATCTCAGGGCACTAACTAAGGAGGATAGACCGTACCCTTAGCCGTACTACCCAAATACCCAAGTACTAGAGAGTATCTTCCCGAGTGTTGTTCTCAGTGACACTATAGCAGTCCGATGGCCGATAGATTTATCTAAAGAGGGCTTCAGGAAATCTAGGCCGATCTGTACACAGGTGTTGTCTGATGCGCTACCACTCGAAGGGGTACCAACAGGGGTTACAAGGGTGGCCAACAGATGTGCGCTTAAGAACCACTTGTATTTCCCCGTGTATGAATCCCTCAAATGCGGGTTTATGTGCGTAACGACAGATCTCTGTGGCTTAAAGACGCCAGAATACGTCTCTACCCTGGAAAAAAAAATACCCACAATTTCTACCAAGGAAAGTGCTCTCATACCACTTGCAAGATACCAGATATATAAAATATGCAGAATAGAAATGAAATGCTAGAAATAATAGAATGGCAGTAAAATATCCAGCATAATCTTCACAATACACAGAAATGATATACGCAATAGCAACAAAAATAACACTTTGATTCAGATAACAATGTTCATAGGCCTCTTCGAGGGGGCAACCTCTAATAGAGCAGCGCTCTGTTACAATAATCTCCAAGCTAGGGTTTTAATACCCTCGACTCTTATTTATACTAAATGTGTCTATTAAGAGAAGCATCTAGAGGAAGATCCTTCTAGAAGCGGAAGCTTCTATTAGGTCTTCTTACATCCGCTTTATTCTATTTTATTGAAAGGTCTTATTAATATTGACCTTTATTACATCCGAATACATTGATCTACCTATGTGCGGGTTAGGACCTTAACATCCCATTACTTATTTGACTCCATTATAGTCTACTTATGGAAATCCCCAAGAGAGAGCTCTATATGTTACTGACCTTGAGCCCATTTCTAGGGATGAGATTCCTTCCTCTGATTACTTCTTCAGTAAAAAGAGGAAGGCTATCCTCAAATAGGAGATGCATCCAAGAGGAGATATGATGATTAAAAGGAACAACATCATTATAGATGGACAAAAGCTTAAAGAGGGAGAATTTGCTACAGAAATAGGGGGCACAATGGGAGCTTTAGCATCGACGAATTTATATTCTATAGGTAGTTTGACAACTATGCTGGAGTAGAAAGATCATCTGATAGCTCAGCTACAGGATCAATTGAAAGAGACTGAAAGAAATATCAGTTGGGGAATAAAAAAGGGTCTAGAACATGCTAGATTAAATGATATTCAAGAGATTTAGAAAATGAAAGCAAGCTTAGAGGAAGCAAACCAGAAAATACAGGTCACTGAAACACAGGTCATAAAGCAAGAGGAAATAAATAAAGAATTACAAGGTAAGATTAATTCCATTTCAAATCAAGTGGTCGAGCTCGAAATATTCCAGGCCCAGGTATTGGAAATACATATGAAGATAGAAAAAGAACAACAGGGAGTGTTTTTTAATCTGGAATTTTTCCAGAATTACTTTCAGGAAACTAATTAATCCTTGGAAGATATTCTCCAAAAAGAAAGAGAAGTAAAAGCAGCCAGAACGACTTTCCAAAAAGCAATGGCCCTTTCAAAAAAGGAGGAGGTCGGAAAGATTCAAAAACTATCTGTTTCAGAGCAGGTTAAAGGAGATGTAATACTCAAGGTGTGGGAGGCAAACCTTGCAGAAAACAAAAGAATAACCAGGGAGGTCAATGATGATTGTCAAGAATTTTTTTATCTTTTAGAAAAATCTTCTTTGAACATTGGAAAAAACAATTGTCGCGGGTTGTTAGGAGAAATAAATATTGTGAAGCATTAGTTAAGATTTAAAGAAGAGCTGGAAGAAATTCAGGTGGAGATCCCAAAAATAAAGGTAATCAATGTCACCAAAATCGACAAATGGATAGTGATGCCGAACTTAAAGTTGCAAACTATTAATTTCACAAGGAAGATAATTGAAGATCGTCTGCCCAAATTACAAAAAAAGTTCTTCATATTTGAGGCAAAGGATATACCAGAAACACCCAGAGTTTTGGTAAAGTTTTTGGGAAAATGTATTCGTTGTCTTAAGATAGAAGAAGGAAGTTCGTCAACGCAGACATGAAATACTATTTTGTATATTTCCATTATTGAAATAACAAAGTAGTAAAAATAGAAATGTAAACAATTCAACCTTGCACATTCAGGTAACCGTTAGTCATAGGAAGTTGGTCAATCACCAACGGGAAAAAAGTCTGGTGATCATGTATAAATAGAATTTCACAAGACTAAGAAAGGGCTTTTTGGTTTTGAGGAGAGTCGATTGTATAAAAAAGTTTTCAATCCATTTGATATAAATAATGTAGACGAGATTCTGAATTCTGTCAAATTGAAGCTATGTGTTCTTTAACCCTGTTTACAATATATTTATATGTTTCTCTTTCAATGTCTTTCTGATGGATGATCAACTATAAGTTTATTTCATATATCTTTTGTAGTTTGAATTGATTTGGTTATCAAATTATTTATAGCTTTTCCTCTGAAATTGCTATCAATAATTTTAAGACCTGTAGATCATTTGAACGATAATATTTAATACTTCATTAGAAATCTCGTTTTCCTCTTTACTTCTTGTTACAATATGAGATTCTTTCAGGATTAAAGCCTCATATTTTTTCAGCAGTATTTCTTTGTTATTTTACTATTCTCAAAATTGCTTCAAGTCCAGGAAATGGCCTCACCTGTTATTATGTTATGATTTTGAATTTCAAAAATCTTTTTCCTATTCTCATCCTTTAAAAACTGAAGCAACAATTTATCAAAGTCTTTCATAATTAAATATAATTTTACTCTCCATGACTGTCCCAAATAACAGACAACCCAACATAAAAAATCGCCTCCAATATCAAACTAGCATTGCTTTAAACCTTTTTAATAATATTATGCAAACAACAACTAACCGGGCTGAATTAGAATGTTCATGGGCTGCTATTGAGAGAGATATCAGCATCTAAGAACAACGGGAAGCTAGACAGAGGCAGTTGAGAAACTGACTATGATTTACCCTTATTTTTTATTCTTACCCTTTAATTACCTTTACCTTTATGGATGCCTTGACGATATACTTTACAGCCTTAAAGTATAAACTCAGGAACAACATCTTTTTGGCGTCGTTGCCAGGGAATGAAGAAACGAAAATTTTCCCTACGAAGAACGACATTGACACTTTCTTTCTTTGATAGTAAACAAATATAGAAAACCGTCTAAGGCTACCTTATATTTTTCACTTGGCGACTCCACAATAAGTAAACTAGCTATTAGCCGAAATAACACTAGAAAGAACCCGGACAATAAACAGACCTCGCCAGTCTCTGATCCGGAAAAGATTTTAAAATCACGAAGATCCCTTAGACAAATCATCTCACCTATACATACTATTTTTCAACCTGCTTTTACACAATTGAACGTTTAGGAAACCCTTGAGATATCCGTCTCTCTTCCGCTGTCATATGATACATTCTCTTTTCCCGAGGTATTTTCCCCAAATTTCCGTGAACCTTCTCCTCACAAATTCTAAGCTTCAACCTCAAATCTATCAATGGCTGCACATGGAGGTGATGGAGCTGGAGGTGGTGCCCCCAAGAGGACCAACAGGTGGCCAAGCACTGCTTCTTGGAATCTTTTCTAAAGTAGCTGCTAGATATGCCCCCTTGTCCTCTCAGTTCCCCTACACGATCTTCCCGAAAATTATATGAAAAGCCTTCCCAAGTTTACAAGGGAAGGGAATTTGACCACTCAAGAACATATAAACTTCTTTGACCAATTTGCCGACATTCTCGGAATTGAACACGAATATGTCTATTCCAGACTCCTTGTTCATACTTTTGAGGGACAGGTGAGGACCTGGTTCTGAGCCTTAGCAGCCAGATCTCTAAGATCTTATGAAGAACTTGAAAATGATTTTATTAGACAATGGGGGAGAGGAGGGACCACCTCTTTTACCTGACTGAATTCAGAGCCCTTAAAAATAAAAATTCAGAATCAGTTCTAGAGTTCACGCAAAGGTTTAACAAGTTATATAATAAAATCCTGGTTGAAGTCAAACCTTCTCAACCCGCAGCAAAGGTGACTTTTGCTGGCACTTTTTATCCCGATTTCTCCCTATTATTAAGAGAAAGGAGGTCAATGGATCTGACGAAAATGAAATATGATGCTCTTGAGATTGAATCAAACATGATGGCATCAGGGAAATTAAAAGCTAAAATAGAAACCGGAAATAAAGAAAATAGGAAATTCAAAGAACAAGGTGGATCCTCAGGATCGGGTAAATCCTTGGGAGATAAAATAGACGAGATGGCTAGGGTAATTAGAGAACTTTCAAATAAGATCTCAAAAATGGAACTAGATGAATCAAAAAGGGATAATTTTCCTAGGAAGGATTTTAGAAGGAATCCTGATCCTCAGGCCCCACAGAAAATAATAAAAAATGAAGATCAAAAAATTCCAACCCCCTCCAAAGGTGAAAAATTCATTGGAGAAGAAGACCTAGAATATTTTGAAGAGTTCGATGAGGATATAAATAATCTTGGCGATGATAATAAATCACCTTATTTATCAAGACAAGATTACAAAAAATCTTTAAGTAATGAAATTAGATTGGAAGATGATGTTAGCAACGATACGTATGAAGATTTGGCCTACCAGGGTATCGCAGATGATATTATTTCCAAACTTCACGAGAAATATAATTTGATACCTAGGAACAAGAGTCTTCCAACTGCCCCAACAAAAAATATTTTTTCTAGAGGCGAAACTGATGAAGCAGCTCCAAAGGTTGTTGAGAAAAAAACTGCAAAAACCCAAACCGCTGACACATAGCCTGTCAAGTCAAAGTCAGTAGGGACACCCGCTGAGAAAACACAGGATCTTGTGACTAAAACCAAGTCTGCACCACAAAGAAAAGATAAAAAGAAAGGAATGGAGGCCCCAAACATAAGTGTGACAAGGTCCTGGGAAATTTTAATCTGGAAAACGAAATAAATAAAATCAAAATCTCTATCCCACTTGTTGAACTGGCCAAAAATCCTATATACAGAAAACAAATTGCTACGATGATTATCTTTTCAGAAGACGAAAGCCAAGCCGATATCAACAACTTAGAAGATGACAAGCCGAACAAAGTTTTTGGTCCGCATTTCGAAGGTGCGAGAGACACTATAGCCCCCTTTTATATCACTTTAACCTTGTTCGACCACCTACTTCATAACTGCATGATAGATTTTGGAGAATCTCACAATTTGATGCCAAAAGACATTATGGAGAAACTAGGTCTCGAAATCACCAGACCATATGGAGACTTATATTGATTTGATTCAAGAAAGGTCAAATGCATAGGCATGATTAAAGACCTGGTAGTAGGTCTAGCACAAATACCCGCAAAAATCATTCTTATGGACGTAGTGGTTGTCGACATCCCTCCTAAGTATGGTATGTTTTTATCTAGATCATGGGGTGCCAAGCTTGGAGGATCTCTCCAGCTTGACATGACATACGCTACGATTCAAGTTTTTGGAGGACAATACATGTGTCTTTACAGAGAAACTAGGTTGGCATTCATGATAGGTGATCCACATAATCCAATTATCCATCCTGTATATATTTTCGACCAAGATTTAGGAAATTGTATATTATCTATTGGGGATGAAGTAGATATAGACGAAATTTGTACAAAAGAAAACTCAGAAAAAGAAAAAATTAAAAAGAATGTATATAGAACTGGTATTTGGAAAATGTTTTTTTATGGTGCTTCATCCTACCTAGGGGCTGGAGCAGGGGAACTCCTTGTGGCTCCTGATGATCAATTTGTAATCCCCTTTTCATATAGGCTTCAGTGGAATGTGGACTGCACAAATAATGTATGTGAGTATGAAGCCTTAGTGTTAGGGCTAGAAGCTGCCAGGAGAATGAAAATAAAAAACCTCGAAGAATTTGGTGATGCTGAGCTAATCATTAAACAAGTAAATCAATAGTACCAGGCCAAACATCCTAGGTTGAGGTCCTATAGGAATTGTGTCTGGGATCTGGTCGAAAATTTATTCTCTTCTGTCAAAGTTCATTTCATTCCTCAAAATGAAAACCAATAGGCTGATGCGTTAGCCAAGGCAGCCTCAACTTTCACACCTCCCACCGCATTTAAACTAAAGTACCACATACAAATGAGGCACCTACCTTCTATACCGAATAACATACAATATTGGAAAGTCTTTGAGGACGATGAACGACTTCGCAAATTTTTGGAATCTATAGAGAAGTTTGTCGAAACGCATTATGACCAAGAAAACCAAAACGATTCTATTTGGATCATGCAGGAAGGGGACGACCCTCAAGAGTTCCATGATACAATCGCGAATCATTGAATGCTTGTTATTAAAAATAACTAGATCCGCAAGGGTTTGATTCCCTTGGAAAGATTATTCAATCAAGATGATATCCCTTCAAAATCCACTCTACAGCCTCAACCTGAAGAAGTTGAACACTGTGACATAGGTACTAAAGAAAACCCTCGGTTGGTGAAGCTATCCAAGTATCTGTCCCCTGAAAACAAAAATAAATACACATATTTTCTTAGAAAGTACAAAGACGTTTTCGCTTGGTCATATGAAGAGCTGAGAACCTATGAAACCTCTGTGATCGAACATAAGATACCCCTGAAGCCTGGTGTCAAACCCTTTAGACAAAAACTCAGAAAAATTAATCCTATTTTATTGCTTGTGATCAAAAAGGAAGTCAAAAGGCTCTTAGATGCAAAGATAATCGTACCACTAAGATACTTAGATTGGGTAGCAAACTTGGTCCCGGTTAGAAAGAAAAATGGGGAAATTAGACTGTGTGTCGATTTCAGAAATCTTAATAAATCATCCCTCAAAGATAATTACCCCCTACCCAAAATGGATCATGTTTTAGAAAAATTAGTTGGGGCAAATAGGATGTCAATGATCGACGAATTTCCGGGTATAATCAAATCGTCGTCTGTGAACATGATAAAGAAAAGACAACCTTTACCACCCCTTGGGGTACATTTATGTATGATAAGATGCCTTTTGGTTTGATGAATGCAGGTGCTACTCTCCAACGGGCTATGGATATCGCTTTCATTGGCGAAAGAGACAAATTTGTGGTTATCTATCTTGATGATCTAACCGTTTTTTCTAAATCTGATGAAGATCATCTGATACATCTCAAGCATACGTTTGAAAAATGCCGCAAATTTGGTTTTTATTTAAACCCCAAAAAGTCTCACTTCGCTATGCAAGAAGGTAAAATTTTGGGCCATATTGTGTCTCGAGATGGAATTAGGATTGACCCTAAAAGAGTTGAAGCTATAGACACAATAAATATTCCTAGGAATGTAAAAGAAATTCAGTCATTCTTAGGAAAATAATTTTTTTAAGAAGATTTATTCCAAACTTTGTTGAAATCATGAAATTGATCACATATATGTTAAAGAAGAACAATGAAGTGAAACGGACAACAGAGGCCAAAGCATTGTTTTCCCACATCAAGAAGGTTATAAGAAAGGCGTCCATACTAGCAAGCCCTGATTATCTAAAAGATTTTCTTATTTTCTTATTCGCCTCCAAACACACACTCGTCACGGTTATCCTCCAAAAAAACGAAGAAGGTTTCGACCAACTGATAACCTTTTTCAACAAAAGTCTTAGAGACGTCGAGCTTAGATATAATATAATGGAAAAACAAGCATATGCTATGGTGAAGGCATTAAAGGATTTCAAAACCTATGTGTTGCATTTTAAGGTGATTGTGTACATACCCACTAGCTCCGTAAAAGATATTTTGGTTCAGTCTGACAGTGATGGCAAAAGAGGACGGTGGCTTGCCAAAATTCAAGAATTCGATTTGGAGATTAAACCAACGAAACTAGTAAAGGGGTAGGGTTTAGCTAAACTCTTACTTGAATCAAATTTCAGAGCTCTCGAGATAAATGGCTTACACAGAAGTGAAGAGTGTGTGGACATGAATGAACTTGATGAACAAATAGCTGAACTCAGAATCGGAGAGAAATTTGCTTCATCAAATTGGTACAAAGACATAGTGTCCTACCTATTGACTTTGAAATGCCCGAGTGACTTACCCCCATCCAAATCTAGAATGTTGAAGTTGCATGCGGTCAAATACTGTATATCCGAAAGACAATTGTATTGGAAGGACCCACTTGGCTTCTTGTTGGTTTATTTGGTCGAATCAGAAATAGAAAAGGTCATAAGATAATTTCACGAAGGAGTATGTGGAGGATACCATGCCTGGAGGGCAACGACTTATAAGATCATGAGGGTAGGGTATTATTGGCCCAAACTTTTCTCAGACATCAATGCCAAGGTCCGAACTTGCAACCCTTGCCAATTGTTCTCAGACAAACATAAAATCCCAGCAATGCCATTGTTTCCAGTCAAAACAGAAGCTCCTTTTCAGCAATGGGGATTAGATTTCATAGGTGAAAATAATCCTCATTCCAGTTCTCAACATAGGTGGATCTTGACTGCTACAGATTACTTCACCAAATGGGTGGAAGCTATTCCAACTAGAAGGGCTACTGATTTGGTGGTAATAGATTTCTTAGAAGATAATATTTTGTCTAGATTTGGTTGCCCCCAAAAGATAGTCATAGATAAAGCAAAGGCTTTTAAATCTATGGCTATGGTCAGTTTTTTCCAAAAATACAATATTGTTCTTGATCATTCCACTGCGTATTACCCCCAGGCAAATGGGCTGGCTAAGTCTTCAAATAAGAGCTTAATCAATATAATTAAGAAAGTGTTGAGCGAAAACAAGAAATCCTGGCATGTGCATTTAAAATATGCTCTGTGGGAAAATCGGATAGGCACGAAAAAGACTATCGACACTTCTCCTTTCCAAATGGTATACGGGACAGATGTAGTGTTACCTATAAATCTAGCGCTTCCTGTAATAAAACTTTGGCAAGATGAGAAGGAAGAACCAAATCATGTCACAAGAAGGATAAATCAGCTGATTGAAGTCCAACAACACAGGGCTGAAGTGGACGAAAGGTTGCAGAAATACCAGGATGACATGAAAGCACTATTCGATTGTAAGGCCAAAGACAGGGATTTTCTCCCTGGAGATTTGGTTTTAAAATGGGATGTGAGGAAGGAAGACTCAACGAAACATGGTAAATTCGATCACATCTAGTATGGACCGTTCAAGGTTGCATCTCCTGAAGGAAAAAATTTGTTTCTATTAGAAAATTTGGATGGTAAAATCCTGAATGCCCCTGTCAACAGGCATTATTTAAAACACTATATGGAATAGTTGATTTCCAGAATTCCCACTATATATATCGGTTTGTTTTTTTTCTTTTTCATAATTTTCTTTGGTAAGTCTACTTGCATTTTGTAAAAAAAAAAAAAAATGAAAAAAAAAGGTAAATGTTTTTCTAAGAAGTAGGGATACAAAATTCTCAATAAAATCCCTGATACTCTTCGTATTGTTCCCTTACAGGATTCTAATAGACAACCTTATAGTAGAGGATAAATTCGCTGAAAATAGGTGAAAGATAAGATTTTCTGTTATTTCAAAAGGGAATGAAAATGGTAAAGCAAAGATGTGAATTCCAGAAAAGTTTATTTTTTCAAACAAAGGTTTTTTATAAAAAAGTGTGGTGATTATCTCGTAGGTGTGATAGGTCACTAAGAGAATGATTTCAAAATTTAGGCCCTAAGAGTTTCACCTAGAATAAGATAAGAGGTAATTGAAATAAATAAAAAGAAAAAAACATCTCTGAGAAAGAGTTCCAAGAGTTGAGTTTAATTCATGATCCCTGTTTTTCGATTTCCAAGTCTTTTCTCCATCTCCCCTTTCTATCCTCAATTTTTCCTTCTTAAAACACCAAACATCTTTCCAGTTTTCTCACAGAGGGAGAAGAGATTACGTCTTAACTTTGGAAGCTGAAAAACAGTTACTAAAAGGTAAACCAATCCTCACGACTCCTCACTCTCCAACTAAACAAATTTATGCTTAGGTTGATCTTGACTTTCCTAGGTTTCTTAACAGTTTTCTAAGGATTTAGGCTTTCTCAAAGGAATACCCCTGAAATTAATCTTCCCCTTTTTTCCTTGTGGACTAAGATGCTTTGAAAGTTAAAAAAGGGTTGGTCCAGGGTAATCAAAGCAAGTTGACAGACCTACATTGCAAATTTTACACAGATACCATCCCTGGTATACTTACTACCACTGATTTCCCCCACTTCGTATTAAAAAAGTAAAATATAAGGCAGATAACTTCACCGGGGTACTGAACAGGCTCGTTGGCAGTGAAGCAATATATGAGGTTAAATGCATAATTATGATTCGAAATTTTGAAAGAAAATAAAGTAAAATATAAGACAGATAACTTCACCAGGGTACTGAATAGGATCACTGGCAGTGAAGCAATATCTGAGGTTAAATGCATAATTATGATTCGAAGTGGTGAAAGGAAATTCAGTAAAAAGGGACAGATAACTTCACCACGGTACTGAACAAGCTCGCTGGCAGTGAAGCAATATCTGAGGTATCTGTAATGTTGTCATACATAATTTTCACTCTACCTTGGTTATCAACCTTTTCGAAACTGGATTTGCATCCCAAGTCCAGATAGGGCTCCCCAATTAAGAACATGGAATTTACTTCGTTTGATGCAAGCCAAAAACCACAGGATCTGTTGGATTCCCTAGGATTGTTTTGATCACCTTAAAGCAAACTTAATTTCAGTAGCAAGAAGGAGAATATCTAGAATGGGGTTGCAGCTGAGTTTACAACATTGAGAGTTTTGAAAATCTTTTCAGAAGTAAAAATGAAATCTCTTTTTCCCTCTGTATCTCCTTCCTAAGCAAGTTCTACAGAAAGAATCCATTGACTCCATTTACCCAATAAAGGCACTAAGTCTACATGTTCTCCTTGTCCCACAAGGAGACGAGGTCCCCAATTGGATCCTACATTGAAACAAATTTTAATTTTTTTATCCCTAAGATCTAAACTTTCCTTTTTTGGGATTTGGCTTTTCATAAAGCATAAGCTTCGTTATCTTTCCCAAAAGCCCAGTACCGATTTCCTAAAAAAATTTATTCTTTAAATAATAAAAGGTAAAAAACCTAAAATGTTATAAGAGTCCCGACGCATTTTCTATAAAGTTATTTTTTAATCATGATAAGCTTAAAACCTAAAGGAGTTAAGATTAACCTTAAAAAGTTTTCGGGATTCAGGGTTTGCTGAAAACATATGTTTCAATACATATTGAATCACGAAATCTCGATCCCTGGTTTTCTGAAAGAACGAGAGTTAGTCCAAATTCTGATTAATTAATTCACTAACACAAAAAGTTAAAGCTTAAGTTAATCATATCACGATTTCGGGATTTGGGGTTCAGCAATAACATATATCTTTGCAACATGATCCCCGAAATCCTGAAATGCAAAATCCCGACCCATAATTTGTGTTAAACTGAATTAATCATGTTTTTTCCTTAATCTTGATTAATTAGTTTAGTAAAATGGAATTAAGTCCTAATTTAAACATGTCACGATTTCGCAATTTCAGAAATCGGGATGTAGCGATAACATGCCTCTTGTCAACTCGATCCCCGAAATCCCGAAACGTGAAATCCCGACTCAAAATCTATGTTAATCTAAATTAATTATGTTTGGAGGTTAATCCTTAATCCTTATCAATTAATTCACTAATATCGAAATTTAAGGCTTAAGTTAATCATTTTGGAATTTCGAAAATCGAGATTCATCGATGACATACTTCCTGTCAACATGATCCCCGAAATCCCGAAATGCTTAATACTGATCAATTATTTTGCTAAAATGAATTTAAGTCCTAATTAATCTTGTCGTGATTTCGTAATTTCGGAAGTCGGGATTCAGTGATAACATACCTCTTGTCAACTCGATCCCCAAAATCCCGAAACATGAAATATTGACTCTTAATCCGTGATTAGTATAAATTAACTCTGTTTTGAAAGCATGATTAATGACAATCAATCTTTTTAGGTTTTGTTCATGTTTCGGTTTCCGATTGAATGAAATGTTCTGATTCTTGAATTCAAAAGCGCCAAAATGTGGCCACTTAAATAAATAATAACTGGTGATATGTGACACTAATGTGTATCTTAGTAAATGTCTACTGCATTAAATGTCTTGAATTCTTGTCAGCCACGTCAGTCCCTTCATCGTTAAATGAATTAAAAGAGAGTTTGAAGGTCTATGTTTCACAACATTTTATGTTTCATACTATCAAGTGCAAGACGCATTCAACTAAGCTCATAGACTCCTTTTCTGTGACAGGTTTTCCATCTAACTTAAAGTCATGGCACCAAAAAAGGCACCGAAGAAGAGTGAATATACACAGGAAGGAGATATCATATCTGACACTATGCCACACACTATCGACTCAATTAAATCTTGGACACAAATCTCTGAACTCCTAGAATACTAATTCAGAGAATCACTTTCAGGATATAGCAGAATTAGAGCTTCATAAGATCGCGGCGCACCCTCGGCTTATGGCCTACAATGATATGATCAGTTGGGCCCTGGAAAAGGTTGATATTCAGATGAGGAGTATCTTAAATGATCAAGGGGTCATTGTTGGCTCGTTCAGGCTAGAACATATACAAGTAATGTATAAGCTCTCACCAAATCCTAAGTACACTTTTAATGCTGAGTTTTTAACTGAATTTCAAAGGAAAGAGTGTACTGAGGCAGACCGAACTCATCCTGATTTAATTAGAGATTGGTGGAGATGTCCATCAAAGTTTAGGGCCGATACCCATGGGGTTTATGCCACAACATCTTTGAATGAATACATGGTCTATGTAGCCATAATGTTGTGTAGACTTTTCAGGAAAAAGGATCCCTGCCATTTTCCTGCAGATTGGGTGCCTTTTTTGGAAGAAGCTTCAGAAGGATTCACTTTCAACTGGAGTAAGATTTTGTCTGATAACCTAGCTCAAGAAGTTTCAAACTACAGAGTTGCAAAATCTAAAGGTCAACCAGTGGCCTTTTATATGTCAGCGTACATTATGGATGCGATTTGTTTTGTGACTCCATTTCCCTTAATGAATTGGAGTTGGAACATAACTTGCCCCGAGCCCATTCATGAATATCATTCTGCACTTTGGGAAGAAAATGCTAAGGATGCATTTTACAAAATTTGTCATTTCGTAATAATTCCAATGCATAACATGTTTTATGGTTGTGAACCCCCTCGCATTTCTAAGTCAGTCTCAGGAAATCTCAAAGCAATAGCCGATTGGTTTATTGATGAGAACTTCTCTTATGTTAGGGTTTATGGGTGCTCAATTCCCCCTCACACACTTCCAAAATTCCTCCCGAACAGATTGGTATTGAGGTAGGTATCACATCAAATAGTGAAAGGTGATATTGGAATAGAGATAAAAGTAGCTCAAAAGAAATCCTGGCCAATCTTCCCTGTGTATGTCGGGAAATTTTCATTACTGAACCTCGACCATTCTAAAGTAGAGGATGAAGCATTAGAAGAAATAAAACTAGTAGATATTGAGCACAGAAAGCATGACCCTTATCCATTAGTAAGCTTACATTTGATGCAATGTAATTTGAAATCTTATGAGCACAAAACATTTGTTTATGATGATATTTTCAAGGAGGTTAAAACTTATGAAGAAGTATTGAACATGGTATAGGCCATGTCACCTAACTCACAGGTTGGTTTCATGTCATTCTAGAGTCATAGGTGAAGTTGTTTACCAAAGTGTTTGCAAGGTGAATCTAGGACCCCTCCTCCAGAGTTGGAAGGGTCTCCCCCAGGCTTTGAAACAAATGTACAAGATAAAGAAAATATAAAAGGAAAAAAGAAGGAAGATGAAATGCCTTCGCAAGAAATAGAAGTCCCCCAGATAGAAAAATCAAAGGCAAGGAAGGGAAAGGAGTTAGAAACACCTTCAGAAATCCCTGAGAGTTTTCCGAAAAAGGTAGGAGGAACAACATCGACAGAACTCGGAAGTCCCATTACTTCTTTGACTCCATTACAGTCTACTTATGGAAATCCCCAAGAGAGAGCTCTATATGTTAGTGACCTTGAGCCCATTTCTAGGGATGAGATTCATTCCTCTCATTACTTCTTCAGTAAAAAGAGGAAGGCTATCCTGAAATAGGAGATGCATCCAAGAGGAGATATGATGATTAAAAGGCACAAGATCATTATAGATGAACAAAATCTTAAAGAGGGATAATTTTCTACAGAAATAGCGGGCACAATGGGAGCTTTAGCATCAGAAAATTTATATTCTGTAGGTAGTTTGACAACTGTGTTAGAGAAGAAAGATCAACTGATAGCTTAGCTATGGGATCAATTGAAAGAGACCGAAAGAAATATCAGTTGGGGAATAAAAAAGGGTCTAGAACAAGCTAGATTAAATGATATTCAAGAGATTCAGAAAATGAAAGCAAGCTTAGAGGAATCAAACCAGAAAATACAGGTCACTGAAACACATGTCATAAAGAAAGAGGAAATAAATAAAGAATTACAAGGTAAGATTAATTCCATTTCAAATCAAGTGGTTGAGCTCGAAATCTTCCAGGCCCGGGTATTGGAAATACATATGAAGATAGAAAAAGAATAATAAGAATTGTTTTTTAATCTGGAATTTGTCCAGAATTACTTTCAGGAAACTAATAAATCCTTGGAAGACATTCTCCAGAAAGAAAGAGAAGTAAAAGTGGCCAGAACAACTTTCCAAAAAGCAGTGGCCCTTTCAACAAAGGAGGAGGTCAGAAAGATTAAAAAACTATCTTTTTCAGAGCAGGTTAAAGGAGATGTAATACTCAAGGTGTTGGAGGCAAACCTTACAGAAAACAAAAGAATAACCAAGGAGGTCAATGATGATTGTCAAGGAATTTTTGATCTTTTAGAAAAATTTTCTTTGAACATTGGAAAAAACAATTGTCCTAGGTTGTTAGGAGAAATAAATATTGTGAAGCATCAGTTAAGATTTAAAGAAGAGATGGAAGAAATTCAGGTGGAGATCCCCAAAATAAAGGTAATCAATATCACCGAAATCGAAAAATGGATAGTGATGTTGAACTTAAAGCTACAAACTATTAATTTCATAAGGAAGATAATTGAAGATCGTCTACCCAAATTACAGAAAAAGTTCTGCGTATTTGAGGCAAAGGATATACCAGAAGCACCTAGAGTTTTGGTAAAGTGTTCGGGAAAATGTATTCGCTGTCTTAAGACAGAAGAAGGAAGTTCGTCAACGCAGACATGAAATACTATTTGTATATTTCCATGATTGAAATAACAAAGAAGTAAAAATAGAAATGTAAACTGTTCAACCTTGCACATTCAGGCAACCATTAGTCATAGGAAGTTGGTTAATCACCAACGGGAAAAAAGTCTGGTGATCATGTATAAATAGAATTTCACAAGACTAAGAAAGGGCTTTTTGGTTTTGACAAGAACCGAATGTATAAAAAAAAATTCAATCCATTTGATATAAATAATGCAAACGAGATTCTGAATTTTGTCAACTTGAAGCTATGTGTTCTTTAACCCTATTTACAATATATTTCAATGTTTCTCTTTCAATGTATTTCTAATGGATGATCAACTATAAGTTTATTTCATATATCTTTTGTAGTTTGAATTGATTTGGTTATCAAATTATTTACAACTTTTCCTCTTAAATTGCTATCAGTAATTTTAAGACCTGTAGATCATTTGAACGATAATATTTAATACTTCATTAGAAATACTATTTTCCTCTTTACTTCTTGTTACAATATGAGATTCTTTCGTGATTAAAGCCTCATATTTTTTCAGCAATATTTCTTTGTTATTTTACTATTCTCAAAATTGCTTCAAGTCCAGGAAATGACCTCACCTCTTATTATGTTATGATTTTGAATTTCAAAACTCTTTTTCCTATTCTCATCCCTTAAAAAATGAAGCAACAATTTTCAAATTCTTTCATAATTAAATAAAATTTTACTCACCATGACTGTCCCAAATAACAGATAGCCCAACATAGAACCTGGCCTACAAGATCAAACTAGCATTGCTTTAAACATTTTTAATACTATTATGCAAACAACAACTAACCGGGATGAATTAGAACATTCATGGGCTGCTATTGAGAGAGATATCAACATCCAAGAACAATAGGAAGCTAGACAGAGGCAGTTGAGAAACTGACTCTGATTTACCCTTCTTTTTTATTCTTACCCTTTAATTACCTTTACCTTTACGGATGCCTTGACGGTATACTTTACAGCCTTAAAGTATAAACTCAGGAACAACAGGATAAATGACAAAGAACACTACCATTAGCCATTGATGAGGTCATAAGGTAAAGTATAATTGAATTCATGCATTTTGTGGTTTATTGAGCTAGGAGACTAAAAGTTTCATGTACTAATGTTTTAAATTGCCACGTGTAACCTTTGACCTCTAGATGAGTCTATCATTTATGTGTCAGCTCAACCATCCGGTACTTATGCACCAGATTGTCACTGTCAGAATCCGGTACCAAGCGTACCTTCCATTCAGATCCGGTATCGAACTATTCACTGTTGTGATTCGGTACCAACGGCCACAGATTGTTCTAGTTTGGTACCAACCACTTGCGTACTATTCAGATCTGGCACCATTTACCGAATCTCACTTGTCACGATATGGTACCAATACAGGAAGCAAAATATACCAAGTTTAGCTCCGGATCGTGACCAAGATAATTGTTGGATGTTTGTTGAATCATCAAAGCTATAGCAAGGCTATGTTAAGCTAGTTTGTTTTTTCTTCATCCTCATACACTTCGTGTCATGAGGATGAAGCTTAAAATATGTAACCAAATATGTAAATTTGGCAATTGACTGATTTGCTAAAGATTTCACCTCCTTGTATTTCATGACTAAGACTGTTTAAATAGTCATGGCAAGGATGATGGAGGTAGTAGAGTATTAGCATAACACAGCATATGAAGGAGCGTTACATATTGTAGACCATATTCTGAGTTGAAGTTTAGTAGAAGGACATTATTTATCCCCATGTCTTGATCATTTATGAATGAATGTGAGTTGAGTTGTTAGCATAGTTTGATTCTATGTTTTGAAGTTTGAGTAAGAGTAATGTGTGGATTGAAAGAAAGTTTACTGTAGACTCTAGTCGCTGACCTGTTGAAGCGGCAAGGGCCCACCGCCCAACAAAGGTCAACATCCTTATAGATTAGTGTTAGTATTTGATTTCAATAGTATATATGTTAGACTAGTTGAATCTTTGATCCTTTCAGATGATAGCAGTATAGTTCAGTTTAGAGTTTCGAATATATGATTGTTTAGAGATCTTTACTTACTATGTTTTGCATATGCTCTCTCTGTTTTATGGATTTGATTTTGTTTCATGGATGTGAATGTTGGCAGTAGTAGTCAGACATATTTGAAGGAGAACTAGTGAAGTTCACAACAACACATTGTGAACCACATCATACTCAGTATATTGACTATTGAACTACCCATGCTATGTCTTGATGATTGATGTGTGATTTTCCTTTCATAAGTGTGATTGCATAGTTAACTTTCTGGGTCAGATAGAAGAGTTGATCTATCAAAAGAACTCCATCTCATACTTGCATGTGCCATAATGGAGTAGATAGCCTCTCTGTGAAAGACAACCAAAGTGTGTTTCGGTTTGCTAGCTTTCTTTGTTTCCAACATGCATAATTTAGAATAGTTCTATGCTCATGACATTAGAATTACCTTTCTTACTAGTGTCTTGTAACACTGTTGATTACGAATCCTAGATTGATAATTAATGAGTGAATTATACTAATCATATAAGTAGCACAACCGTCCCCAATGATACTGAACATCCTTTTTAATTAAGTTTTGCAATGGCCTTACGATTTCTGAGAAACTCGGGACAAACCTTCTGACAAATTTGATCTGGCCTAAAAAGGATTGCATAGATTTTTTGGAGGGGGGAGGAAGTTTGGAAATGGCTTGAGTTCTTTTAGGATCTATGATCATCCCATCACTGGATACTATGAATCTGAGAAGTTTTCCTTGTTCCACTGCGAATATTGACTTATTAGGGTTGAGAGATATGTTGTACTTGCGACATCATTCAAGGATAGACCTAAGGTGAGACAAGTGATCTTTTCATTTTTTAGAGAAAACAGTAACGTCATCAAGATAGACCACTAAAGATTGATTTATGAGACCATGAAAAAGCAGTATCCATTCCTCTCTGGAAAGTGGCCCTGGCATTTATAAGCCCAAAAGGCATCTTCTTATAGGCGTAAGTGCCCAATGGGGTACGAAAAGTGGCTTTTAACTGGTCTGGTGGAGACATGAGGACCTGGTTGTATCCCGAAAAACCATCTAGCAATGATAGTCTTTCAGAACCAGATACCTGTTGAAGAATTTATTCCATTGGAGGAACAGGATAATTGTCTTTGTCAGACGCTCGGTTCAAGTTACGGAAATTGACATAGAGTCAAATTTCGCCACTTTTCTTTCTTACAGGAACCAGATTAGACACCCATTGTGTGTGTCTCACTGGGAAGATTATCTTCACATTCAATAATTTATCCAGTTCTTTCTTGACTGTTGGTTCCAACTTAGGGTGCATCTTTCTTAACTTCTGCTGAAAAGGTTGAGTCCGGGGTTTCATGGGGATGATATGTTGTATTATATTAGGGTCAAAAGTTTTCAAATCATCATATGTCTAGGCAAAGACATCCTTGAATTCTCTAAACAGTTTTATAAAAGAGGACCATTCTTACTCAGAGAATCCCATTCCCAGATTGATATATTGTGGATTATCTTTAGTACCTAGATTTATCGTTTCATGAGTCAAGGAAGAACTGTTCATTTTACAATTTACCAATTTTTTGAATTTATCATGCAAATCATAAAACTTCTCTAGTCTTACCACGGATTTAGGAATAGATTTTACCAGATCGGATGTTGATTCGAGAGACCTTGGCTCTGATATTACCATGAAATTGTAGAGATTTTCATCGTGAGTGCCTTCATCGATAATTGCACCTTGGAAGGTATCCTCCATATGCAAAAAGATGATGATTTGTTGATCATCATCAAATACTCTCCAATTAGTGATGTTGTCTGGGATCGATGTTCTGAACAATAACTCAATCGAAAATGAATTCGGAGAAAGACCTTCCGCAGGAAAAAGTTTAGAAGCGACGTTAGCCAATAAATCAGCCTCAGAGTTGCTTAATGTAGGAATGAAATTGATGTTAAATGTAGAAACTTTATGCATTAGATTCCATACCTCAGTTTGGTAACTTTTCAGGTGTGGTGATAGGCAATGTATGGAATTTCTTACATACCTGACCAACTTTTCATTACGTTCATATCTACATCTTTTTTGAGTCCTTGCAAAAGTGCCTCGTATTCGACAGTGTTGTTGGTGAATTCAAACTCTAATCGACAAGCGATAAAAGTTTTATTACTTGTCAGGTCGATGAGTACACATCCTGCACTAGCTCCTTCTTTGGATTTGGATCCATTGAAGTAAAGTGACCATATCTGAGCTTCGTTGGCAGTGTTTGGAACATTCGGTAAATATGTTGACTGAGTACATGTCATGAGCTTCAACCGTTGTTCCATATCGGTGATGGGGAAGGTTTCAGCCATGAAGTTACCAAAGAAGGTGTTCATTCCCTACATTTCAAGTGAATTAGTGGAAGCAGTAAATGGTTCATTAGAATCATTCAAATCTGTCACGGTGTGCTTGAGGTAACATTCATGGTTAATCCTAATTTTGTTTGGCTTTCCATTTTCTCGCAGCCACAAATGAGACCAATCTGTTGCAAAGTACCCATGTAGTTTCTCGGACCAATCCCTGCTAAAAAATAAACCATAGACTTCGGGGATGTCAAAAGCAATGATGTTAATAATCTGGTGAACTTTAGGAATAGAAGATAACCTAACAAGCACATTCTTTAGTTCACCAATTACCTTAACATTGGTTTGATCGAGCTGAATGATTTTAAGACTAGAAGTCTGAACTTCAGCATTGATTTTTTGGCAAATATACAACGGCATCACATTTGATGATGTGCCAGAATCTACCATGCAATTATGTACATTTCTATTGAAAAATTCAAAAGTTAACAAGAAAGGTGGGACATTTTTGCGAGTATTAACAACATAATTCTATTGATTTTTAGGCGTTGTCCACTTTATCTACATTTGATACAGTTTTTTCAGTGAGATCCCTTTTTTCTGGGGGTTCAGGTGTTGTTTTAGCAGGGAGATTTTGAGTTGTTTTAGAACTAATTTTTGCAATTTTCTTGTTGTTCAGATTGTTGTTTTTACTATTTTCTGCGATGTTCAAAAATCATTTTCTACAGAAGAAGAGGGAATTTCAAAAGTTTGTAAACATAAATATTAGCCCTAAGTTTATTTAGGTCTTCAATCAAATCATACTCTAAAGCTTGGGCTGCTAAATTTTGTTTTGTTTCAGCTTGTTTCAATTGTTTTGGAGGCACATTAGTACTTATTTCGAAAGAGGGTTTACTTTGTTCTTTGCTTCTGGTGTTGTAAGGATGGATAGTTTCAAAGTTGTCTTGAAAAATACTGTCGGAAAAATGTCTGAAGACATTGGGAGATGACTCCTCTTCTTCAACTACTTCTTCTTCAACCACATCTTCAGAATTCTTAGGGGGAACAAATTTATCACGTGCTTCAAGGATAGTTTGCAGAGCGTATTGCAAGCTTTCAAAATTCAGACCCTTAGGGGTCAAATTTGGTCGGTTGGGGGGAAAAGGTTTTTTGAAAGGAGGTTTGTAACTTCCTTTGCTCGAAGATGCTTCTTCAGCCGATCTCCTCAATTCTACGACTTGATTCGATAATTTTTGGACGACCTTTTGTAGACTTTCTAAGTCAAGGGTTTCTGATTGGGTTTTGGTTTGGGGAGGCCTAGTAAGAATTTCTATTTTCTTCTTAGAAGATGGGGTTATTTTTGCCTCATTACTAATATTATCTTTCAAGCTCAAAATATCTTTTTCAATTTTTCTTGCCTCCTTGAAGGTTTCCAGTAACGTAGACTTCTTAGACATTTTAACCCAAATTCCTATATTATTGTGGAATCAATGGGGATTTTGTTTTTTAATGTGAGGAACCTTTGGTTAAAATCTTTTACTTTCTCCTTAGGGTTCATCTTTAAGCTTGAGAGTTCCATGACTAAGACTTCAGGAGATTTATCATCTCTGAACTTCTCTAGGAAATAGGTCTCAAATATGTCCCAAGATATAATGGTGTGAGGTTGTTGGGCAAAATACCATGTAGAGACATTTCCCTCAAACATGTAAGGAAAAAGTCTACATACTACATCTTCATGTTCTACACTTTGGAGTCTAATGGCTAGCATGAATTTCTTTATGTGATCCTCGACGATTTTCTTAGAATCTGGATTGAACTTATGTAACCATTTCTCCGGGTGTTTTGGTAAGGGGTGTTAGGGTCCAGGTACAACCACAACATCTTGATTGAGCCATGGTCTCGTAGGATTGTTTTTTTTTCCCATGGGTGTAGGTGGTGTCGAAGGCTGAGATGGTTCAGATGAAGACCTTCCTTCGTCATATGACTCTCCTCCTGAAGAGGGTGGAGATGAATGAGGTGGGGAATGTGGAACACCAAATCCTCCATCTCCAAGAGTAGGGGTATGGTCAGGATCTGTGGTATTATCTCCTAAAGGATCTAAACGTAGACCAATGCATTCAATTTGCTCTCAGATATCCGAGAAATCTAAAGGTTGATTGAGAGGCCTACCAGGTTGTCTGATATGAGCCAAATCACCGTGTGTTCTTAAGAGTGACTGACGAACAATTTCTTGTACATTGGCCCCTTGAGGGTTTGGTGTTACTGGCTCAATGGGAATCTTAGGATTTTCGTTCGAGGTAGTTGTTGTTTCAGAAATAACGTTGTTGTCTGAGAGACTATGTGTTACTATGGGGGAGCAAGTGTGTGGGGGTGGAGTTTTGCGACCTCCACGTGCCATAAATTGTATACAGGCCCTCCTTCTAGCGCCATTTGTTGACGGGCGGAATTGAGCATCCATCAACTGGAAGACTGAGTCTGGTCCAGGGTTGTATAAATAACCCAAGCCATTTGGTGTAACTCATTCCGATGGGTTTAATGGCTCTATTAGCCAATATAAAATTCCTAAAAGAAACAAATAAAAGAAATGAAATAACTAACTAATTACTAAACATTATATATATATGTACATATATATAACTGCTATAGATATATTCAAATAAAGGATATACAAATCTTACTTATATGCATCATTTACAGTTCGCAAGCTTTAATCGAAACTTAAGAAATCAAATGAGAAAGTTAATTTTGTTTAGAAGTAGATAAAGAAAGCACATTTAAAACTTTTTTTTGTTTTCCTTTAAAGATCTAACAAAAAAAAAAAAAGTGTGTATTGAGTATACTATAAAACATAGATGCATGGGTAGACAAAAGATAAAACATACATTCTAATTTTTTTAATATGTAGATGACAGAAACATGAAATACAAAAAGGCTAACCTGTCAGTGAGTCAATGAACTGTATCCAAGAATCAACATGAGTAGAGAATGTCCAACTACCACGGGAAACCTGCAATGAACCTTATGATTGTCCTAAATAAATCCATAACATGTGTTGGTAGTTTGGGTTTTAATGACTGAAGAGGAGACACAAACGTAAACCTGTGATCTCATAATTATACACGATTACTATAAGATAAATCTGAAAGTAACCTGTACATTTCATTTTTCAATTAAAATTGAAAGATAAACCCTAGCATTCTAACTGAAAATATGATCATAGCATTTATATT
Source organism: Picea engelmannii (assembly GCA_009831015.1). Lineage (NCBI taxonomy): Eukaryota > Viridiplantae > Streptophyta > Pinopsida > Pinales > Pinaceae > Picea > Picea engelmannii. The sequence continues at coordinate 86,364 of ML799257.1, forward strand.
TTGAGAAGAAAATTATAGATGGTATTTATAATATAACAATCCTCCACATCATAGATCATTTAATCTAAATATATCAGATCTATATATGTAGCAACATTAACAAAACATAAATGACAACATTGTAGACAAGAGGCTAAAGCCAAAATGCATAAATGTTGTTTCATTAAGTTCTGGAATCAATCGTCCATATTTTTCTCTCAACCAAGATGATCTCTATTACAAAAATATGGAGTATTTAAAGAGTTCATGTAAACTAAAACATCCTATCTTCTAAGATAGGATCAAATCTCAAAAGGATATAAAAGTTACAAAGATAGAGGGTCTAAAAACCACTCAATATCAAACTGGATCTTCAAAATTATAAAAGTTTTGTTTTGATTTACAAAATAATACAAAAGAGATGGCTTGTTAACTAAGTCCAAAAATGATCCATCTTATGAGATCAACACAAGATACATCTTATCCTGAAAGAAAAATGAAATGGGAAAATCAAATATTCATTTAACTAACAATTTCAAAATTTTATATGAGAATTGACTTGGCTACAAAATCTCTCGATTATGTAGCCAGTCTTATTATTAACAACAAAAATCTAAATCAATCTAGATTAATTAGAAAAATAACAATAAAAGCACAACTAACATAAAAACCAATCTTACCATTCAACTGATAACCAAATTTGAATCTGTAATGACCCTTTTCTTATTAATATGAATAATTTCATAAATAATCCTAAACATTAGCTAAATTATAATTAATTATTATATAACCTTAATTAATTATACGTTATTAATTAATCATTTTGATTATAATTAGCTGAAGTATGA
>ML799257.1:98118-126435 GCA_009831015.1 Picea engelmannii
TAAATAGGGTTACGTATCCCATGAGGGATAACGTAACCCATACGTAAAAGGGAACATTAAGTAAAGGATAAGATAATTAATATGAAATAAATGATGGATGGAGCATTAATAAAGAGATAAGGTGTTTGGTGGGGAGTAAAGGCACGAGGGCGGTGAAGGAGGCATAAGGGAAGGAGGAGGATTCATTTTAGGAGGATTCATTCATGCATTGGAGGAGAGGAGATTTTGGGAGCATTGGGGGACAGAGTGAAATTTGACAGTGGGATTTACAGTGCACCGGGGTTGAGGGGTTTTGGGCTCGGAGGGCTAGGACGTCCATAGATGTCCTAGGGCTAGGCGTACTGGTCGGTAGGGTGGCTGGTTTTGGGGTGTCTTAAGGAGCAAGCGGCTGCGGATAGGTTCAAGCGAAGGGAGCGACAGCATCAGAACGAGGTATTTAACTTGTTATGCAAATTGTTATGTAAAACGTTATTTTATTTATCAAAATCTGGGAGTGAATATGCTAGAGTAAGCGAATTTTAGTAAATTTCAAAATTTCCGCTCTGTTTTAACTCATGGTAGTTTTAATGAAATCCTGGTCACTACAGAATCACAAAATCTCAGAGTTAATCACGACCTTGACACTATCAGTGTTTTTTATTATGATATTTTCAGTCCTTTTCAAACATTTTCCTTGTCTTTGTGCGTTGATATTGAGCTCACAGTTTTCATTTGTTAATGAGTCATTTTGAGTCATCAAGGCCTTGATCTTTTCTTGAAGGACGGGGATGTCTGTGTAATACCAACCTATCCAATGTAACACACTTCACAATGTACAACAGGGGCAATCGGTTGAAGAGGTGCATGAATGTGTGTTAAAACACTACCACTAACCACTATCGGCCTTTGACCGAGTTTAATTCCTTTAAATTCCTTGTTGTCTCTTAGGCATGGTAGAGGTTATTCACATAATCAAAAGTTTGACTAACCTCCGGTCTAGAATAATTCGGATCTTCCTCTACCAGGAATTTTTCAATCTCAGAGTCAGAGCTCTCATGGATCTCGATCGATTCGATCGAGCTCACATGAGATTTCGATCTATTGCGTAGGCTCCTCGAGATTAGTCTCCCAGGCCTTTTGTTATGAAACCCTCACATGTCTTGATTTTTATTTAACTTTTTGGAAGGGTTTCCACTGGTGGATTTTATGTTAAGATTATGGCTGACAACTTGTTCATGCTCAGGAATTTTAATAAGCTTGGAGATGACATCCTATTTCTCACACATAGACTGATCGGGCATTGCCCTTTCACAGGGGTTTTCACACAAGAAATATGGCCTGTCACTGGAGCGAAAACGAGGCTTCTCTATCATCAACTTATCCATTGTTGGGGTCTCTACAAGGTTTATTGTAATGAAACCATTACGGGCTACGAAACTGTCCCAATCTTCATCGAGCATTTTCAAATGATGAACTATCAATAATTTAATCAAACCATGGTGAAAAAGGCTTGAATCCAAGCTTTGTTTCTTATACCTCTTTGACATCTTATACAAGCTTCTTTAATAAGTAAAACGACATGTTTAATTGGAAATTGATAAAATGCATGAGCAGTCTTATGTGGTAAAGGAATACAAGGCCGTAACGAGCTTCATAAGTAACAAACTGCCTTAACACTGCCAATAAACCATGCCATCTAACCTTCAGCAGAGAGACTGACATACCTTTGTCACAACATTGAATTTTTCGGGAGATGACGAACAAACTCCAGGGTATTTCATCCACCTTCGATTTTTTAAACAAACCTTTGGCCAATGAGAGGAAGCCCTGTCGCTTCACCCAGAAATTCCTCAGTGATCTCCAACTGCATATCACCCAACTTGGCTCGGCATCCATCAAATGTGAGGGAAAACTCTTAGGCCACTTGTAAGTTATAACCCTGGAATTTCTTGAGAAACATGACCCAAGCCTGGCTTTTAAGGTCTTCACTTGCATCATCATACAACAACAAAGTTTGGGAGCCATTCAACTCAACTAGGATGACGAGGGCCATAAGGGTTTGAACAGATGGAAATAGAGGGCGACCCGAGTTCACTGTGGTTTTAGATGATAGAGGTAGGAGGGATAAGTTTGAATGGATCCCATGAAAAGAAAATAAGAAGAGAGCTTGTGCTATCAAAACAAACATAAGGAGGTCTCGGCTATGGGGTTTAAACACTCCTAGTCATGAATGATTTGAGTACATCCCACTGCTCATACTCTTAACTCAAAATGAGTGGCCTGCCAACTCCTTTTTCCAGCCAACGTGACGTACAAGACATGATCCCAATGCATTTAAATCCCATGATATGAAATGGGTACACTCGATTTGAAAAGGCTAGGTTATGGATATGTTTTCATAAGCCAAATGTTAAACAAATTTTGGTATATTTAAAAATAATAATAATAATAAGCATATAATCAAATAGAAACTCATCATAGTTGTTTCATTGGTATATGATAAGCTCATTGTAAAGGTAAAAAATGTAAGCCCATTGACCCCTTGAAACCAAGCCTTAGATAGAATCAAAATGCGAAATTGAGTTTCAATTTGCTTGATTCATGCTTACAGACATGAATCAAGTATGAAAATGTGAAATAAAAATAAGACGAAGAATAAGAACATCCTTTTTACAACCGACTAGTCACCTTCAAATAGCATTATTTACAAGATGAGGCGTAGGCAGCTACAAGAATTGTCATTTGTCACTTTAAGAGCACAAATTATGTAGGTCTGCCAACACGTCTGTAAGTAACCTTATTACGAAAAAGAAATGTACTCCATTGTGAAATCATGCTACCAGTGGAGTCATTACATTCTTGGGAAGTAGAAATTCATCCACATTGATCGTAATTCGCTACAGTTGATGCAGACAGAAGGAAAATTCTAAAATGACCACCATAAAAAATGGTCCACATATTTGCAGTAGTTTCACCTCAACATCTAGTATAAAACAAGAAGTACCAACCAATTCATTGATTGCCTCAACCAACCTCCAGTCATGGCACTCACCACAATGCTAGACTCTTGCATCTAGGAGACCTCCGGATACGCCCCACCTCTATGATAGAGATCCTTTTGCCAACACCTACCAGATGTTGGGTGCAAACACAACTGTTACTAATTTCCATCTTCGGGATGGGATATTGTTCCATCTAGGACATCTTTGCATTCCATCAAGCAAGCAATCAATGTTGATTTGGGAATCCCACTACAATCAGGTGGCAGGACACTTCAGCGTGGAAAAGACAGTGGTAGTGTTGTAGAGACATTTCTACTAGCTAAAACTTCGACATGATGTCAACAAGTATATTTGGTCCTGCATTGCTTGTGCTATTTCCAAACCGGCCACTAAGAAACAAGGCATGTACAATCTTCTACCTACTCCTAACAGACTCTGGGAATCCATCTCAAAGGACTACATGTTAGGCCTTTCATCCACCAAGCAAGGAAATGACTATGTTTTTGTGGTTGTTGATCACTTTTACAAGATGGTGATTATGGTTTCCTGGAAGAAGAGAACCATAGTGGAGGCCACTGCCAAGATCTTCTTTGAACGAGTGTGGGTATAGTTTGGGATCCCACAAACCATTATCTTAGATCGGAAAAGTTGGTTCCTCAAAAAATTTTGGTCGAGCCTTTGGTCACTGCTGGACACCAAGCTCACCAAGTCCACTTCCTTCCACCCCTAGATGAATGACCAAACTGAGTTCGTTAACCAGATGAACGTTCACATCCTACATGTTGTATCCTTTTCATCACCCGAATGTGAAAAAGAGGGACACTTGCAAGTTCATTTGGGTTAGCTGAATAGGACAGAAGTTAGTGCAAGAGTTAGAAACATCAAGAACAAGAAATAAACAAACAACTAAGCTAATAAAAACTAAAGAAACAAAACTAAAGTGAATAAGGAAATTAGAACCAAAATCAACCAAACAATTGACCAATATTCATGCCACCAATGGATAGATTGTATTAGTGGGCAAACACCAAAGAGAAAGGGAGACTTATGGTTCCCCTCTTCCTCCAAGGGAGGGCTCTTGAACCCCCAATGAGAGAGCTCTTCTTACAAATAGAAAACTAAAAGGAATTGGTGAAGAAATCCAAAGCTCATTCACTCAAGAGGTGATGTGTATGGCCCAATGAAATGGTGCTTGTATGCTCCAATTATGAAAGAGGTTCCCTATAGGAGAATAGAGGTAGCATAACAATACAAATAGATTCTTGAAAATATAGTGCACCCATGGACTCTTTTGTAGAAAATCTTTGATGCATTATCCAACCGGTCTTTAGTGTGAACAAGGGGACCTTTAGGTATTTGACCAAACCCCCACTCGGATTCAGCTCAGATTTGGGGGTCAAATTGACTTGGGATCTGAACCATAAGTGGTTGGGAGGCCAACCATAATCATAATTGTGTCATTCTCAGGTGTACATGGCTTTTTACGTCCACAATGGCGCATCGAGCACATGTGCTATTTTCCTGTGTTGTTGACTAGCACACGTGTGCGCGCTTCCTTTATATTTTGAGCGCATGCTGATTTTATAACCAGTTGTATAGTTTGTGCCCTTTGGAAATGAATTTTTGGGACATGAATGAAATAATAGGTGTTTGGAAATGTTGGATTCCAGTAACCATTTGCGGATGGAATTTCAGTGATAACAGATGCCCCCTGATGTGTGAGGTTAGGAGCATACATATAGCCAAAATACATCAATGTTTCTTCTACTGAGAGTACCATTGTAAGGAAGAGTGTTTGAGAGGAATTGAAAGAGCGACCCATTGGAGGGAGAGGGGAACCTATGGGACCCAAACCTTTCTCTAGATGTAAAAAATTAAAAAATGTATACAAATGAGGCAGGGATGCCCCATGCTTGTGTCATGTAACTCAAAATGTGTGAGACAGTAACTGAAACTGTATGTTTGATGTAGATAACTACATATCCCTCCAGGTCAGTTTGATAGTGACAGATGAAAATTCGGATGGTGAACATACTATGAAAAGAGTTGATGACACTTGTAAATGGTGTCGATGGCTCGCGAGCATTGATGGCCCAACGAATTTCAAAGGTCTTCAGCTAGTATAAAAAAATGCAATAGCTGCAAAGTAAGACCCACCGTAACATGAGAGTGTGTTGAAGTCGAATGTTATGGAGATCAATGAAAGAAGAGAGTAATTATGGTTCTCTCTGTGTCTTCCAAGACGTCTCATTATAAAGTTAATTAGAGCCAAGATATTGTCGCCCTTCTGGAAACTGTGTTGATGTCGAGAAAAAGGGAGACACAACTTCAAGAAGCAAAGGGCTTCTAGAAATCCACGAGATGAGATCAGGAACTGATGAGGAACATGGGTGAAGTCAATATGTGATGAGAATCAAGAATTCCCTTGGTTGGGGATATGTGGAAAGTATGAGTGGAAGCAACCATGAAACGGGATCTAGTGTCAGGGGGACGACTAGATGTGGGTTTAAATTGTGCCAGAGGTGTGACAAAGTGGACAAACTCAGAGATCGGTGGTACTTGGACTCTAGGATACTCGGGTTTTATGGATGATGTCAACAAGAGTAAAATTTAACAGGATTCCCCAACCAAGGAAGACAGGGGTTTCTTTGTCGGGAAAGGATGGTTTCTAAAGGCAACGACAAAAACTATGTAAATGTGGGAAACAAAGGATTTGTACAATTACCAAATGAATAAAGAATAATTTGGGATAAGTGTGCAGATACAGAAATGAGTGCCCCAGTGCAATATGGATTGGCCTATGAGGGTGCAAGTGGCGTGGAGAACTGGTGGAAGGTGGGGGCCCCATAGGGGGCCCCATAGGTGGGTTTCTATATCAGGTAAATGAATGGAGGGAAATCTGCAGGTGGGAAAACTGATTGTGGATGAAATGGAAGGTTAATGATACTGCGAGAGTGCAGTCAAAGTGAAACCATGGTGAGATATTCTGGGAGTCCAATGGGAAGGATAGCATGATGAGGAGAAGAAGTACGTGGCTGATTCTTGAACATGCAAATGACTATCGAGACTCCCCTCCCTAGGGGGTGGAAGAAACATGAGTGTCAAAGTTCCAAAGGGGACTATGAATGGGACAACTCATGTGGGGGAGAATGCTACCAGGTGACAGTACTTGAAATGAAATGAAGGTGATAGTACTATAGAGCCAGGTGTTAGGATCCTGCAAGAAAATGTCAGAGGGTGTGACTGGGAGATGAAATTGATATTTAGAGGGAATGATTACATGTCAGTATCGATCATATACCTGAAGATGATGCATTGATGAGTGATGACCAAGTACCTTCACACATAAAAAATGAATACCTGACGTGAACAATATCTGAAGATAAAGAACATATAACAATTATTCAATAATTGTGAACATGAGCATGCTTACCTGGGTGTGATGTGAAAAAATGATCCTCCAGGGCCGAGGATGGATGGGGACCCGGGGAATGTGACTGTGTAGGTAGTGGGATATTGATCCTGTGGCTAAAGATGGATCGGAAAACAGATGCTCTGAGCTCCTATAATTGAGTTTGGAAGTTTGGAAAAAGGGACTATATATAGTTGTTGGGCCCATAATGCCACCTCATTTGTACCTGCTATCATAGTGAGTTTACGAGAGGTTTGAGAGGAGATTTGGAGATTCTTGGAAATCGAGCCAACCGATCTAGGATTAGTGAGAGCCAGGTTAGTGGTCTCATCCTCCTACATAGTAGTTAGGATTTTGTTTTGGGTAGGGACATACAAATGGCCGTACTGGGAGTTTTTGTGAGGGTGGGCCCCCCAGTGCGTGTGCGATTGAAATATTCCCACGTTTGGGTGCATGGCCATAATTGAGATAGCCATGCACAGGGGTGCATGTTTGAGGAAAATAGGCATGCATTGGATGCACACCTGTTTGAAGTACAGTTGTGCACTCATGCATGGTTGTTTCTCTGACAGATGCACATGTGTGCGCAACTATGTATCGAACATGTGTGTATGAATGTGTGTTTGTGTGTGTGACAGGAGCACATGAATGCACGTCTGTGTATTCGACAATTGTGCATTGATGCACAACTGTGTGAAGAATGGGCGTGCACATGTGTGTGCCTGTGGGGGAAACAACCACGCACATGAGGCAAAGCTGAGGGAATGTAAAAAATTATCTTTGTGAGATTTGGTGTTTTTGTGGTTTGTGATGTCTGATCAGGTACTATTTATGTGGATGTAGGTGGATAGTTCAGGATGCCAATCCACTGGAGGGAGAGGGACTAGGTGCACCTCAGGGAAGTGGTGAGGGATGAGGAGCCAAGTGTGCGGGGACCTTTGGCATCCTGTGGGTTGCTAAAGTTATTCAATTGCTCACTGTTGCGGGCACAAGAGAACCTGCTGGAGTTTTTGATATCGATGTGGAGAACTGATCTACAGTGCTTCATTGTGCGGGGGGAGAATCTCACATTCTCTGCGATGGAGGATGTGTATTTCTTGATTGGGCTCTTGTTTCGGGGAAGTGCTCTACCTTTATATCCTCTATTTCCAATTGATGGACAATTGGTTGACCTGGAAAAAATGTATTGTACTGGGGAGGACTTTATGTCAGGCTCGGTGGTGCGGTTTGGGGTGATGGATGCCCTTGTGCATTATTGCATTGCAGTGATGACTGTGACGGTCTATATATCCCTAGCTACTCAGTGGATCAGTGGTGGACAGCTGAGGATCATGCAGAGGGCACTGGGTGGAGAGCATTTTTCCTGGGGCTTGGTGCTACACGCCAAGATGATGGGGCATCTCAACAGGTGTCAAGCTGCGAAGTCAGGGGATTTTTCCTTTGGTTCGATCTTGGTGGCCTGGTTCTTGGAGAGGGTGCCTATGTTGTGCCCAAGAGTTTTTTTAGATGCGCTTGGTGTGCGGGAGCCATGATTGATGCGGTGGGCATCGATATTGGTTCGAAATGGGGGTGGGGAGGGTGGCCACTACTTTACGATCGAGATAGCATGTGTGTGGTGTAATATGCCACATATCATCCTGGGATACCCGTATGGAGGGATGGACTATCGTCGGGATCTCGACATGGTCTTACCTACTGGATAGGTTTGGGAGCACCAACGTATGTTGATGTATTTGATATTTTTGGATAGTATAACATATGTTTTATGTATGGATGGATGTTGATGATATCATTTGTTTGTTGTGTGTGTAGATGTGGGGTCATGTGGATGGGAGGTAGAGTTGGTCAGAGCGTTGGCTCGTCAGGGGCCTGAGATACTGTTGTAGGGAGAGTCGTGGGCAGGGGAGAGACGTCGGAGGGATGAGGATGGTGCAAGACCAGCTGATGTTGATAGAGCTAGTAGGAGGCACCGATATGATGACCCTGGTACAAGGCTTTCACATGCTCCTCAGGCAGAGAATAGCGAAGTGCTAGAGGACTTTCACCGTCGATTGGAAGCAGTCCTACAGGGAGTGCATGAGGGCATGTGGACGCAAATCTAGGATGAGGGAATCTTGGAGTAGTGTGTGGGCCTTCCGGTGGAGTTGCGGACCCTGATCCACAGAGCAGCTGTAGCGGGGGTGACGATGACTGGGAAACTTCCCCTAGGACCTGGAGGACCGTCGACTAGTGGGGCACCTCCTCCAAAGAGAGGACTAGGTGGTTGTTCTCTAGAGGCACCATGAGTGATTTTGATGTGTATATATGTTTGTATTTGTATAGGCCTGCGGGTCCATTTTGTATAGGGTGGTGTGACACCTATTTTGTACCTATAGGGATGAGGGGGTTCACTAGCCTATGGGCGATTTACATGTTGTACTATTTTTTGTAAACATTGATGGCACATTGAATATATATATATATATATATATATATATATATATATATATATATATATATATGGATATACATTTTTGGGACCTTTGTGGTGTTCACATGTGATGATGTTTTATGGTGCTTTTTTATGATGTCTAATCTATATGCTGTGACAGACTTTCCATGATTTATGTATGTGTAATGGTGTTGTGATGTGGTAAATGACAATCTAACACTAGGTTAGCCATATTATGTGTTATTTGATTGAATTGTCGTGGAATATGTGTAAATGTGATTGAATCAAAATGTCGAGATAAAATTCTAACTTGCAGGTATTTGCGGAAGAGGCAGGGATCACAGACACGATACACATTGCTGAGCTGTAGGACGATGAGATGAGAATCTAGTAGGACGCTAAGGTGATGAATATGGAAGTGACTAGCCTTGGAAAGGAGACCAATGACGACTGTGTATTCTGCTTGGTTGTTGGTTTTTGAGCCCAAACATATGCCGTTGGAGTGGAGCAGTTCATGTGAGGGGGAATAGAGGGTCTAAGCGACTGAAGCGAGATTTTGTGTCCATCGGCTAGCCCCATTAGTGTAACCAATGTGGTACGCTGATGGAGGAGTCATATGTCAATAACACAAATGGTAGATCAGTCATAGGGCACGGGGGAAAAAAGAAGACTGAAGAAACTCTACAAATGTGTACAAAAAGGAAAAATCCTAGTGTAGAGTGGCTATGCCTAGGCGTAAAACGTTTTTAGGTATAACTCGTTGACAGGTTCTTTTATAGAATGGCCTTGAGGGGAGGCCACGATGTAGGCATATTTAGTGAGGGAGTGTTGGATGATATAAGTTCCATGCCATAAGGACTTGAATTTTTCTTGGCCGAGGGTATCGTGAGTGATGTCATAGGCAAGGATGAGGTCTCCTTCATTAAATGAGCGAAGGTTGACATGGTGGTCAAAGGTGACCTTTGAAATTTTTTTGGCTTCCTCATTGTTTTGTAATGAAGACCGACGGTCTTCATCCAGTGACTCTAAGTTCATAAAACGTTGCTCCATTGGAGAAGTGTCAGGTAGAAGCTCGTTGGCGGTGCGTAAAGTGGGAATTTCACACTCTATGGGGAGAGTGGCTTAGACCCCATGGATGAGATGGAATGGTGTAAAACCAGTGGCAATTTTAACTATTTTGCGATAATCCCATAGCGTTGAAAATAACATATGGTGCTAGTTGATCTTATGTTTGTCGACAGTACGCTGCAACATGGTTTAAGGACCTTGTTGACTGCCTCTACTTGTTCGTTGGACTGAGGGTAGTAGGGGGAGGTGAACTCATGAGATAAGCCTAAATTTGAGGAAAGTTCCATGAAGAGCTCATTCTCAAAGTGTTTTCCATGATTGGAGACTAGTTGTAATGGTACTCCGAAGCGGGAAATGACGTGATTAAGGAAAAAACATGTTGTGGTGTCAACGGTGTTTTCGAAGGTGGGCATGGGTTTGGCCCACTTGGTGAAGTAATTGAATGCCATGATAATGTACTTATTTTCATTTCTATATGGAGGGTTGGAAGTCATGAAGTGAATGCCCCATTTGAAAAAGGGGCCAACAGTGATGACTAGGTTTAGAAGAGCCAGTGGCGCTCGTGCTTTGTGGGAATAAAGATGGCATTTTTCACACCATTTCATAGCGTGGATACAGTCATGAAACAATGTGGGCCATAAGTAGCCTGCTCAAATGATTTTCTAGGCAGTGGACATCCCTGAGAGGTGACCACAGCAAGCACCATTGTGGAAATCAGTCATAACCGTGTCAGCTTCATCGATGGTCAAACATGGACCGAGTATGGTGTCAACCCCTCGTCGATATAAGATGACACTGATAAGGAGATATCGAGGGGCTTGATGGAAAATACATCGATGATCATCCCAGGAGAGGTGGGTTCCAAATTTCTATGTTCAAAGGTAAATGAGGAGATCGTTGTACTAGGGATCATCTGAGGGGATGTAGAAGAGGTGTTCGTCGGGGAAGTCCATATTGATGGGTGAACTAGTAGTATCTGAGGGAAATGTCATAATGAGTTCGGCGAGGATGATGGATTTCCTGCTCTTGGGTGTTGAAAATTCTAGGTCGTACTCCTAAAGGATGACGATCCATTGGGAAAATTTACCATTAATTTGTTGGCGACTGAGCAAGTATTGCATGGGGTTGGAATCTTCCATGACTTTGGTGGTGCAAAGAAGGAGATAATGGCACATTTTCTGGACTATGAGGACAACTGCAAGGGTGAGTTTCTCTTCGTGTTTGTACTTCATGGGTGGCCCTAAAAGGTTTTTACTAATATAGTAAATTACATGCTCGCGGCCATCATTCCCTAGCTGGAGGAGAACTATTGGTACTGAGACGACTAAGGCCGATAAGTAGAGGATGTAGTCATGATCATATTTAGGTGGACTAATCAAAGGGGCATTGGAGAGCATTGTTTTTAAATCATCAAAAGAGGTTGGGGAATTTTCATCCCATCGAAATGGGATATCATGATGTAACAAGTGAAGGAAACCGTGTGCGCAAGTGGTGTAATCGAGGACAAAGCGACATACAAAGTTAGCTTTGCCTTGTAAGCTCTACAGCTGGCGTAAATTCTGAGGGGGGAGAATTTCTATGATGCGTTGGACCTTGAGGGGGTCGACAGTGATGCCATGTTGGGAAACTTTGAACCCAAGGAGGTGTCCAATGGTGACGTAGAATACACACTTGAGGGGGTTCAAGAGGATATTGTACTGACGACACCTTTGAAATATGACTCGTAAGTCATCTAGATGTTGAGTGATTTTCTTGGATCGAGCGGTGAGGTCATCCAAGTATGAGACGATGATATGAGCCAGATCATGAAAAACGTATGTCATCGCCCATTGGAATGTCACATTGGCATTCTTGAGGCCAAAATCCATGACACGATATGAAAAAGTACCCCATGGGGTAGTGAATGCGATTTTATACTGATTGGCTGAGTGAATTTGAATTTGATTGTAGCCAGAGAATCCTTCCATGAAGGACAAAGCCTCATGGCCAACACAATCAGCGATAATTTGGTCCATAAAAGGTGTTGGGAAATTGTCTTTGGGACATGCGTGATTGAGATCACGAAAGTCAATACAAACGTGAATAATGGCCTATATTTTGTTGATAGGGATGTGGTTGAAGACCCATGATGTATATGCAATGGGGTATATGAACCCTACAATGCGTAATTTTTCAATTTCAGCTTTGATTGCTACTACTTGGATGGGTGCAGTGGGCATTTCTTTTGTCGCACATGTGTGATATCAGGCCATGTGTCTATACGATGTTTGACAATAGAAGGATCAAGGCTGGGCATCTCAATGTATGACCAGGCAAAAATGTCCCTGTATTCCTGGAAGAGAGATTTGTAAGCTCTAATTTCTTCAGGAGAGCATGCAGTGCCAATGGTGATTTCTTCTACGATTCCAGGTTTGATAGAAATATCAATTTTGACAGTGGGGGAAATGTTGGCCATGTTGTTGTCTTCAAAAGCGTCGGGGGCAGGGACAGGGTTGTTGAACCAGTCTATATTCTCTGATGGGATAAAATATTTGGTTTCGATTGTGTATATGGATTCATGTCTAGGGGGCTCAAAGGCTTCCTGCAAGAGAAAGAGTGCTCTATAATGGAGCACATTCCATCAGAAATTAGGGTTAGTTAATTCCTCGAGGATGTCTTCATCGCAGTGGAACTGGTGAGAATATAAGGGATCCAGGGGAGTAACATTGGTAACTGTCACCATGTGGTTGTCTTCTGGTGGTGACAATGTAGAGGGGGTGGTGCAAGGAGGTTGTGATGGTTCACTCGACATAAACCAAATATTGAGATATTATGGGTTAAAAATTGTAGTCGGGCATAATATTTCAGTGGGGAAATGGGTTGGAGAATTGCGAGGATTTGGGGGAAAATATTCATATAGGTTATCCATGAAACATGGAGAAGTGGGAAGTTCCTCAGGCTCAGGAGAGATAATATGAACGACATCAAGGGATGGAGTAGGGATAACCAATGGTACCTCTGGTAGTGAGGGAGGTGTAGGATTTTGAATAAGGGCCATTTGGTGACGCCTATATTCAATGATTGTAGGACAATGGTATGTGAAATGGTTAAGTGATTCATAAAGAGAGAAAGGGAATCTCATTTGTTCATTGACTGAGGTCATGACATAGTGGATGTAAGTGACAGGATTACTGGACAACGCAGATGGAGGGGAGTTTTTCTAAAATCTTTGGCATACTATCGTTAGCATCTGTTGAAACTGAGGTAGTGCAGGGAAATGGTGGGTGTAATGGCCATATTCTAAACAGGTGGCACATGTGAATTTGTTTTGCAACCCTTTTCTACTTGTAGTAGGGGGCGTGGTGGTAGTAGTAGGTGTGATGGATGAAGCTACGAGTGGTGTGGTTGCTCGAGGGAGTTGAAATAAATTGCGTAGCTCGAGGAGAGAGGGAAATCTATTGGTGGGGTGTACTTATTTCTCACATAGTGTGCAAGGAGGTTGGACTTGAGGGGGGGGAGTGGAGTGGTGGGTTCTTTCTTCTTTCTTCTACCCCCATCTATAGCGATNGGGGGGGGGGTGTGGGGATTTTGGGGTTAGGATTGGGATCTGTATTGGGGTTCCCTTGGTTCGGGGAGGGAAGGATGGTTGAGGGACCATCTCAGGTGGGTGGAGATACCAAACGAGAATAGTAAGCACCATGTTAGGAAGGTTAAGCATTGCGACTACATGGAAATATTGTACGCCCGGTGGGGAGTAGAAGAAGGGGATTTGGGTAATGGCTTGGGGGACTGTATCCCAAACTGGGATGTGACCATAGGGGAGAGGGACATCAGGAACGAGTGGTGTTGCAGAGTTCTCAGGGGATTCCTGAGGTGGGAGTTCTGCGACAAGTGGGACGTCAAGAAGTGAAGAAGCCTCGGTGGGAGGAATGGTATATCCAATGTTATTTCTGTTGGAAGAGATGACGCATACTTGAGTTAAGGGGTGTATGAGCAGGGGTGCTCCATGGTATGTCCCTATCAACAATGGGTCTTTGAAAATTCTGGGGGCCATCTCGATGAGTGGGTAGGTGTTGGAATTAGTATGGATGAAAGGTAGGATGTTACCGATATTGGAGGAAGGGTTAGGCTCGTAATGTGAAAATTGATCGATGGTGATGATCTTCCCGTTCTGGGGGAACATCATCGTTCGAAACATAGAAGAGGCTATTGCCTTCATATGGTACATGTAGCTATGTCCAAACAAGATATTGTAATCAAGTGGGGCGTTGATAACCTCAATGTCAATAACGATGGTTTTGCCCCCGAGTTCAACGGGGACATTTTGAAAGAGTCCTTCAGGAGAAGATTGTCATCCATCATAAGCTCTCAAAGTAATGGAAAATGGTATTATCTTAGGGGAGCTGATTTTCTGCCATACGGTTTTGGACATGATGCATGTAAATGTACCTTCATCAATGATACATCAATGAACTATGATTTTCTGAATTTTGACTGCTATTCGGAACGCTACCAAAGCGGGGCGATGAGGTTCCCCACAATCTAGATCAAATGTGATGAGTCTAGTATCATCAGGGTCAACTGCCCCTAGGGTGGAAAGTAATGAATTCCATTGAGTGGAACAGGTTTGAAGGATTTCCAAGACTGACATGGTGGCAGGGGATTGTTCCAAGTCATCAACCAAACTATAATTGTGTGTTTCCCTGGCTTGAGGGTTGTTGACATTTCGTCGTAATGGGATACGAGGAATGCGAAGGGGTGTTTTAGTGTTAGGGAACATAATCATTGGAGGTGATCCAGTTGTAACTGGGACTGCTTCCGAGATGGTGGGAGTAGATTCAGAGGGTGCGCTTTATTGACGACTGCGCGTTTGTAAAAGAATTTCTTCTTCGCTAGTGAGGAGGATAGTGTGATCTGCAAGAGTGTTAGGGTTTGGATAATGTCCTATATGTGGTGGGGTAGGGTGCATCTCCTATTGGGTATTCATCACCCCTTGGTGTGGAATCGAGTTTTGCAACACAATTGGGCATGATTGTTGCACATACTGTTGTGGGGCCTGCTAAGGGGCAGGCGGTGTTGGGGGACGTGGTCCGTTCACAGATTCTTTCATCCATTTAAAGTCATAAATTTGGGGGAAATGGTGAGTATAATGGCCATACTCACCGCAAAGGGCACAAGGGAAGTTGGTTCGGAGGTTGTTGTTATTCTTTCCTTGGCGTTTTTTGTTATTTCCCCCTTGGGGGTTTTGGTTCTCGTGATTCAGGTTGCCCCCAATAGGTTGGTTTTGTTGGGGGTTGTTCTCCCCTGGTCCTAGGTTATTATTGTTTTGGTTTTTTCCTTTCTTTTTGGAATTATTCAACTAATGGGATGGATTTTCCGTATTCAGTTGTTCAAAATTCTGAAATTGCTAAATGGGAGAGGGATGAAAAAAGTTGACCCCGACGTGTGGTTGTCCTTGTGGTGGAGCCATGGGTTGTGGAGGACCAAGAAATGAAAAGTACAAATTATTTTATGGAAATGATCTGTATGGTACATAGGAAGGCGCAGTGATTTCACTATTTCTCAGGGTGTAAGCCAAGGTAGAGGGGGTACCAGAACTTTGTTGAACAATCATGTGCATCATGGGTGTCGATGTAGGTCCACTCATGGGTGAAGGGAGGACAATAGGATATGGCTGCTAACAAGGGGCGGGAGGGTAACCAGGGGGTCCCCCATATATCGATGGATATTGGGGTGTACCATACATAGGTTGTGGTTGGATGTATGGATTGTGATGTGTCATTGTACCAATCAATCCATCCGTTGAGTGGGACATCCCAGGTTTGTGCTAGACGAATGGTATGGGTCTCGGGGTGTCAGGTAGTACCGTATATAAATATCATGAATGTACATAGATGAGTTTGTACTGTTGAGCCCTTCTGATGGATTCTTCCTCAAATTAGGGGAAGGTGGAAGCCACATCTTTGGCAAGGAGGGAGACAAGTGATCTAAGAAACCAATCAAGGCATTGTTGGTTAGTGGTTTCTGCTTTGCATAAACTACGTCACTGATTCCATTCGTGAATGTGGTCAGTGATATGGGTGGCTGAGGATTTTTTAAACTTAGAGAGTAGTTTGAGACCATTGTCATGGCAGATTGGTAGTTGAAAGAAGGTCAAAAATCCTTTGGCCAAAGATTCAAAATTCACATGGGACCCTAATTTTTCATCTACATACCACTTGGTTGATGGGCCAGTGAGTGTGCGTTGAAATAACCTTAATCAGATGGAGTCATCCATGATGTTGTTTGAAGAACACCATAAGTGGAAGGCCATGACATGGTTGGCTGGGTCGTCTCTTGCTTTTCCTTCAAACTTGGGGCAAGTTGTTGCAGTATGACCAAATTTTCCACAGATCCAACAAACTAATCTTTGTCTAGCTTCAGCTTTGAAGGTTTTAAGATGGATATCTTTTGGTCCATAGTAATGAGATCTGGGATACCAGACATATCTGCCTTTTTGAGGACTCTTGTCATATCTGCCTTTTTGAGGACTCCTGTGATTTCTTTCTCTTTTGAAAGTTTTTCTTTTCTGTTGAGGCTGCAAATCTGTCTTATAGATACCATATTGTTCACAGACAGATTTTTGATCAGGCAAATAAGAGGATTTAGATACAGATTTCTGGATCTTGATACTAGTGCAAAGGCCAATCAATGCCTTGGTGATAATTGAATAAATTTCTCCCCATGTATAAATTTCATAGGGCAGAGCAAAAGTATCTTCTAATTTGAGATAGTCAACAAATCTACTAGGCAGGGCAGACATATAAACTTGTTTCCATAGTAGGTTTTTGCTATCTTTAACTTCATAGATCCTCTGTGTCCATTCTTGATGAAATTGTTCATATTCAGACATTTTCCTGCATTTCATATTCATCAAGACAGTTTCATGTTTGTCTAAAATTTCAGTTTCTGTACCACACCAGTGTTCTAGAATCAGAGCAGTTAGTGCACCAATCATATTGCTCATTGGTGTGCCATCTGAGTGGTAAACCAAGTCTCCTTGTTCATCTTTTAATGTTTATGATTCCATTTTTTGCAGCATTAAAGGGGAAGATATGATCTCCCACCATTTGCTTAAAGATCCTGTGAAGCATTGAATCAGACTTTTACATGCTTCAACTTCTCCTTTTCCCTTCATGCACATAATTTTATAGGCCACTAACATTCTGTCAATAACTTGCCTTATTTGTGCAACTGAAAGATTGTCTACATTCCATTCTTGGTACCATTCTTGTGCATAAGACATTCCTTCAGGAAGGATTCCTTTTCCTACTAAGTCAGGAGCAGAAGGTCTTTTGAAATGAGGCTGTTCATCTAAGACCTTTCGGATACTAATTAGGGAAAGCTTATCGTCAGGAGATTTCTTGGAAGATTCTGGAACAGATGACTCAGGGGGAAAAAATATAGAAAATTTTTCTTTGAGAGAGGATTTAGAAGGATTATATACAGGGTTTGGAGAAACTATAGACACATGAGATGGAGCTCTGAGAAAAGAGGATGGGATTGGTTTATCATCTTTCTTTTTATTTAGGTCAGTCAGAGATTTTCCAATAGAGCTTAAGGCTAACCCAAATTCTTCTATGGTTTCTCTTTTCTCTGCTTCCTTTTCTGAGACTTCGTGCAGTACCACATCAATCTTAGAATCAAGAGATTCTAATTTTTCTCTAATATTTGTTGTGGAATGAGCCACAGTGTTTGTGGATATCTGCAAGTCTACAATCTGCTCAGGCTTTATATATTCTGGTGTCTGGTACACCTGAGTAGCCATTCCTCTTAAGGCTGAGTTTGTCCAATTTATTTGCTCTGTTAATGATTGGACTCTTTTGTCTATACCAGACAATTGATTTCTAGTATCTGGGATTAAAGGGATGGCTTTGGCATGTGTAGAGTCATTTTCTAGTATAATTCCTTGAAAAGGAGGGAAATTTGTTCTAGACTCTACAACTTGTCCATAAAGTCCTTTCCATTTATGTCCAGGGACACTGGTTCCTTCTTCTTGAACTTGGCTGATATGCTTCTGGTCAAGTTTCTTCCATTCATAAAAGGAGATCCAGCAAGCATTATTTTCCATATACTCCTTCCATTTTTCGGAAAGATGTGTCTGCACTGTGGAGGGAGTACTTTTATAAAATTCTTCTGCCTCAGGATTTGTAAATAAATCCCAGTTTGTCATGTATTTTATCCAAGATTCTTCAAACTAAGTTTTGGGGCATCCTTTCATGATACTAAAATATTTATACATTTCTTCAGAAATAGGTCTAGTCATATTTGGAGGCAGAGGATTGGAAAACCTACATTCAGGAATAGTAGTATTACATTGTTCAATATACCCAAGTCCATATTTGGGAGACTTTGTTGTTCTGGATCCATGATAACAAGATTTGAGTCTAGGATCTAACAAGGCTAGACTGGGCATATGGTGCATTAAGTCCTCAGAAAAGAGTTCTGAGGTACTAGTATTTTCACTATTTTGTACAGACCGAACAAAGACTGGAGACTTATCCATTTGGACTATTTCTTCTTTGACACCGAAAGGGAGGGCGTTGAGTGTTACTAGACTAGACGTAGAGCCAAGGCTCAGCTAGCGGTCACACAGGCTCCTGGCCGATTCCCCAGGTCAAAGCAAGAAAGCTTCAAATGGATATAGAATACTCTAACTTAACTCTGATATGTATAGCAGAACTTCAGAGATTTAAACACTGATCAGAACAGAGAGATGATCACATACCCGGGGCAAAAATATTTTGCATGGCTCTGATACCATTTGTAAGCAGGGGTTTCCTTCGGCGAAGCAGATTTCCAGATTGGTTACTGGACAACTCTTTGAAACTTGCTGAGCTATAATCCTGGCGCGATCACAGGATATGATCACTTGATAATGCCGTCTCTTCCTTGCTAGTCCTTAATCTCGGATGAAATCCACAAGATATGTTCACTAGCTTCTGTCGTCTCTTCCTTGCTGAGTTCTTGTCTTACAGATTCCCGTGCGGTTGATTTCCCACCCCTGGTGATGCTATTTGAAACTGAGCGTCTGCGCTTTTGAGACTCGCCTTCAGCCTACAATGATGCCCTAGCGGCCACCTGCCTTAGAGGGACTTACTCTACCAGCTTTCACTGCTGCTCTTGAGCGCTCCTCTGGACAACCTTCACACCAGACTCCAGGGCCAAGTACTGACAACGTGCTTCACACTACATCACACTTGCACCAGTAATATAAGGGACCAAAGCAATAGACAGAATACTAGATTAGTCAGGAGTTATGCGGAGACTGCAATAGGCATTTATCAAGCTTAATCAGATTAGTTGCGGAAGCTTTATGAGAAAATATCAGAGTGCTTTTATATTCATGAGCCGAACACGGCTATCGGGTATTACAATATCGGGCTGGAGGCCCTGATCACTCTCTGACAGACACACTATAACACACTGGACAGACCCATATACTTATATCTGAGAGCCACTTTAGGTTCGTGCTGGCCGAGCCAGAATCACGCAGGCTTTTCCCCAGATCCTAAGACAGAAAGACTCAAAGCGCAAGAGAAGGGCGCTTAGTCGACTCGGACTTTAAGACTCTAAACCTCAAAATGCGAATGAATCAAATGAGAGGCTCACCCTCCTTATATAGGAATGAAGGGGAGACAAGCATCAAACTTTCGGATGAGAGGAGTGACTCGAGGCCCCATATGTTGGCCACCATAAGGAATCACGAGGATACTATTCTATCCGATGGATGCATTATTTTACGAAAAGCAGGGTAGTCACGCAGGATTCCCTGATAAGACTAAAGTTATGGGTCCCTTCCATTCTCCTTTTAACATCTTTAACTGCACAACTCCTCATTCTGTGACATAAGCGATCTTGTATGGCCCAAGCCAATGCGTTCTGAATTTTCCAGGCTACTTAATGAACTTGATTTCATAAACCAACACTAGATCTCCTTGTCAAAATGCCTTCTTCTTGATGTGCCTGTCATGATAGGCCTTCTCTCTTTCCTTCTGTACTTGTTGATGGAATCCTACAATGAATCCATCTTCCTCAAGTTTGACCAAATGTGGAATTATCTCTTGAACAGCTCCAGTATCATCCATACCTGTAAAGGCAACAATTCTCAGGCTTGGTACCAAATATTCCATTGGAACAACAACTTCAAGACCATAGACCAACTTAAAAGGGATCTGCATTGTCAGCTTCTTACAAGTGGTTCTATATGCCTATAATACTACTGGTACTCTTAAATCCCAATCATCCCTGTTTACGTAGAATATCTTGGTTAGTGTTGTTTCCAAAATCTTGTTGAATGCTTCAACTGTCCCATTTGTTTGTGGATGGTACAGTGTTCTCTTCTGATGGTGGACTGCGAATTCTTCAATCAAGGCTTCAACTATCTTATTGATGAAATGTGTTCCTTCATCGCTTATGAGGATCTTTTGGCATCCAAACCTGGTTATGATGTCATCAAATATGAAGCACACAGTTGTAGTTGCAGTACATTCCTTGAATTCTCTTGCTTTGGCCCATTTGGTCAAGTACTCTGTCGCAGTGATGATGTATCTTGCTCCTGTATGCTTCCCTGGTGGAGTTATAGGTCCAACAAAGTCAATGGCCCATTTCACGAATGCTTGTAGGGTCAATTGTGGCACCAATGGCATTTCATCTCTTCTGAATGGTTTCCCAACTTTCTAACATACATCGCATGCTCTAGAATAGTCGTTATCATCTCTGTGTAAAGTAGGCCACCAAAGGCCAGCTCTAAGAACCTTCTGCGTAGTTTCTTTACCTGCATAATGTCCTCCTACAATGCCTTCATGAGATTCTGCAAGGATCAGCGGGCGTTCTGCCCCCATAACACATCTTCACAAGATCTCATCTGGTCCCATATTGTATAGATGTCCAACTATAAGTAAGAAATATGCAGCGCGCACTACTAGTTGTTTCTTCTGTGGAATTGTATACTCACTAGGTGCCTTTCCTATTGAAAGGAACTGGACTATTTCTGCGAAGTGATCATCGATATTTCTAATGGCTAGTAGTTGTGCATTTAGTAGTGCATCCTCTAAACTGGTTGGTTCTTCACCATGTTCCAACCTCGACAAGTGTTCAGGACCCTTGTTCATTATTCCTGGCTTTGCTATGATATCAAGTCCATACTCCTGGAATAACAGAATCCATCTGCATATTATTTCCCCCAACACTGGCTTGTTGACTAGGTATTTCAGCATAGAGTGATGAGTAAAAATTTTAAAGTGTCCTCCCAACAAATAGTGGTGAAATATTTGTAGTGCGTACACCATAGCTAACCCCTCTCACTTAGTGGTGGTGTAGTTAATCTCAACAGTTGATAACTTCCTACTAGCAAAGGCTAACAGGTGGTCAATATCTCCTTATCCTATTTGTTCTAACACAACTCCTAAAGCAATAAAAGACGCATCGACATGCACATGAAACTCCTTGGTCCAATCTGGAAAAACTAAAATGGGTGCAGTAACCATTTTCTTTTTCATTGTGTCGAAGCTCTACTAGCATTCTTCAGTCCAACTAAACTGACAATCATTTTCCAACAACTTCTCCATGGGCGTTGTAATCTGAGCATATCCTTTAATGAACTTCCTGTAGTAGCCTATGTGTCCCAACATCGTGCATAGCTATTTAACTGTTGTAGGAGGGGGTAGATAAACTATAATGGCGATCTTGGATGGATCTACCAGTAATCCTTGCTTACATACAATATGTCCTAACAGAACTCCAAATGGTGAGAAGAAAATGAATTTCTTTGGATTCAAGGAAATTCAACACTGCCTGCATTTATCCAACATTAGCCTTAGACATTCAATATGATTTTTCAATAAACTAAAGATAGTCCAATCATCAAAATATACTTCTAAAAATTTGAGCAAAAACTCCTTGAATGCTTCGACCACCACCCTAGAAATGATGGTTGGGGAATTCTTCAATCCGAATGGAATTACTGTATACTGATAGGATCCCCATTCTATTGCAAATGTAGTCTTGTGGTGATCTTCCTTGGCAATCCAGATTTGATGGTATCCTGAAAATCCATATGTAAAAGAATATACTTCCTGGCCTCCCACGTTATCTAACACTTAGTTAGTGAATGGTGTAGGGAAGGGGTCATGTAAGCAGGCATCATTCAACTTCCTGAGATCTACACAGATCCTGATATCACCTGTCTTCTTGTCTTGCACCACCATAGGGATAATCCACTTTGATTCTTCCACAGGTTCTATAATCCCTGCTTCTAGCATTTTGTCAAGCTCAATCTTCACTTTTTCCTTATATTTAGGGTTCAATCTGTAAGGTCTCTATTTGAATGGTCTAGCATTTGGTTTTAAAGGGATCCTCATCTCTCCCATAGGTCCTTTAATACCCTTCATATTAGTGAACTTGGTCGGAAACAAGTCCTGATACTCATGCAACAACTTTGTAATCTTGTCAATGGTAGAAGCATCCCAATAATCCTCGACATTGGCAAGATCTGGTGTCTCTTCTATTCCAATATTGACTTTCTTGATCTTTATTGGTTGTCCAATAAATGGTAACACAACTTCTGGCCCTTCCACATATCTCTGGCCTTATGTTTCTACGATTTTTACTTTCCTCGGATCATCATCTTCATCCACATTAATGTTGTAACAACCTTGAAGTTTCTGGAGAGGCGCAATCCATTCATCCTCTTCCTGTTCTAAGGGAAGGATGGATACCTCCTCAAGTACTTTCTGTCTCACAATCTGTAATGATTGGTCTACTAAAGGAAATTGACTTTCAAATAGGAATGTAGCTATAAAATTATGATTCATACCTTCCCAATCTTTAGTGACGAGGAGTAGCTCTGCTTGAAGCTACCAGTTGATAGGTATCGTGTCCAGTGTGTTGATGAATTTGTGTACCCACTATTCTTATGGGATGTCACTCCAGGCCTCTTCGCAGCTTCGCACATGGTCCTTTGGGAAGATTCAACTTGTGTAGCGACCTTCGCAACCTTCTACTTGCGCTGAGAATTGTGTTGTCATCAGAGTACGACATTGTGTCCAGTCTGTGATATTACTTTTGTGTGTCCCCCACCATCTCGATGGTGTTTCTTTCAGGGCCTCATCCATGGATAATAATCTTTGTTGTATTGGTACATTCTCCTCAAAGTCTGACAAGAAGGTTTCTAAAGGATTCAAACCATCAAAGGTGGGTAAGTTACTTATTGTTGTGCCAATCCAACGAACTTCTCTGTTTAATCTAGCACATCTTCTTGTGGATACTTCATACATCTTATTATGTCAGTTCTCTAGTGCTTCTTCTAAATCTGATGAACATGCGCTCTCACTTCGCCAACTTAGATTCCCATCGACTGTAGGATTAATGCAATCCTATTGTCTAACAGTTAGCTTGTAGATGTTTTCTAGTGCATATGTGTAGTGTTCTTCTCTGATGGGCTCTATGTATCACTGACATTCATCTGCATCTAAAGGTGCAATGGCCCTAAGTCCATCATTTTCAAAAGTCATGCATCTCTTCTTTAAGTCAACAATAGTAGAGTTATTGAAGGCCCAATCAATTCCTAACAATGTAGGGTAAGGACAACTATCATCAACTATTTCAATTACCTCAAAATCTGCAAATGTTATTACTCTGTCGATGTCCATACGGACATGCTCCAATCATCCAAATGGGCTGACAGCTTGTTGATTATCCATCCTAAGCCTGATAGGGGAATAGATCAACTTTGATTTTCCCATATGTGCCCAAGTTTGCTTCGTCATGACATTGACCTCTGACCCTAAGTCGACAACCACATAGTGTATCTCACACTCTCCTATTTGAGCATTCAAATTTAATTCCTTATTTGTCCTTCTCTTCTTACCAATTTGGTGTACTGCCCTATTTAGTAAGGGGTCTATATTTCCTTGCTCATATTGTCTGATTAAATTTTGTAAATCTTGTACAATTCTTTTATCATGAATCATATTAATACAAGTATGTAAGAAGTCCATGATATTACTTACCTCTTTTCCTTCTGGTGAAGCATACTGATCAAATGTGTGAGGCATTCCATACTCTCTTACTTCTAGTCTTGTCTTTGATGAAGAACCTTGGTCTCCTCTAAATTATTTTCGTGCTTCCTCAAATATTTGTCTTTCTTTCTTTGCATCAAAGGCTTGGGTCTTCTCTGCAGCTTTTGTGATTCCTGAATCTTTTGTAATCTTCCCTTGGGTTAGTCTGTCTTCTCCTGTAACAATGCCTCCTCTGGTTATTACAGTGACTCTAGGGTATCCTCTGCAAGGTTCAACATAGATCAGTTTCACTTGCGGGTTCTGATGAGGTCCTCATCTTTCCTAAAGCTTAGCTAGTAGCACATGACATTCTTCTATAACATGGTCAAACGAGTTGCAGTAGTTGCAAGTGGTACAAGGGTTCTGGCAATCCCTTACAAGGTGTCCTAGTTGTGTGCAGTTATAATAGATGATCTGTCCTCAACCTCTTCTCATTCCTCCTCCTCGTCCTCTTCCTCTGAATCCACTGTGAGGATTGAAGTTTCCTCTCCCAAGACAGTTATACTGTGTAGCATTTCCTTCTTGCTGTACTTCACCTTGGATCTTATATATGTCTCTTGACCTTTCATGCATGATATCATAAGCCCTGCAATCTCTATCATCATTCCCTATAGACTTATAGAATGTATAGTACAAATTCGTAGGTGTCTGAACATACTTTTTCATATAATAGCACTCACCAATATGTTGTCTATTTATACATACCTCGCACCAGGGTAAGGTGACTTGCTTCAAGGGGATCAGAGCTCTAGAAGACAAGTATTCATTGAATAAAGGGCAGTGTTCCTTGTCATGGCCTTCTAATCTACATCTGAAACACCATATTTCTTCTCTTTTATCTTTTCCCTTGTCTTTCTTCATATCTTCAATCTACAGAGACAAACTAGTTAGTTGACTCAGGATCTGACTCATACCTAAGTTGGGTTCTCCCATAGGGGCTTATTCAAGCTTCATGGCGATCTCCAATGCCTCAGCCTGCGAAGAAATCTTATGTTGCATCAGGGGAACTTTGATGTGTGGTAAGAGGGAAGTAATGAACCATTCTTTGTTTTGTTCATCTAGGGTCTAAAAATTTAATCGGCCTGTCAAGGTTTTGAATCTCTAATCGAATTCCCACACAGGTTCAACCACCTTCTGCTTGATATCTTTCATCTCTATGATACATTATGAATCCAACTTAGTTTTCTTAAATTCTGCAATCAACGCATTCTTGATCTGATTCAATGGCTTAGGATGTGCAAGTCCTTGGACAAGTTTGATGTACCAACTCAGTGTGCGATCTATGAGAGTTGTATTGAATTCGGTTCTTTTTACAACTTCATCTGTGACATTCATAATGTTCCATACAGCTTCACAGAGGAACCAGTGTTGGTCAGGAACTTCATATCCATCTCCCCTAAATATAGGAAGTCTCATCTCGTATGCCATAGATATTTCTAGGGTTCCCGACTGAATATGAGGTGGGCTACTATGGACAGTGCTCTAGATACTCTGGTGACTAGGATTACTCTGATTGCTTAATATTGAATCAACATGAAGGATAATAGTACTTACTTCAATGGTCTATGCAGTTTCGGAGCCTTCAGGTCCTCCTCGAAGAAGCTCTTCATCTTGTCCTTCCTATGTCCCAGTGGGTTCTGAATGTTCTTCGTCTATCAGATCTGCTTCTTCTCCATTGCAGAAACCCTCCTCCCTGTAGTTCTGCTTAAACAAGTTTGCAAGATGGACATCTCTGAACACTTTCCCACTGTTCATATGTCCAGCTTTGTGTCATTATCGCTATCCAAATTTTTGAACAGTAGCCTTTCCCGATCCAACCAATCTATTTTATCTTCAATATGTTCTTCTCATGCAACAACATCTTGAGTATCAGCTTCAATAATTGTAAAAAATTTCCTCTGGGTCCCTTAAAGAAATATCTCTCATATTGGTTGTATGAGTCTACCTCGTCAATAGAAAAACCTGCAATGTACCCTCCAATGGTATTATCGAACTAGTGATCTACTGCTCGTGATACGGTCTTATCAGCTTCCTTGACCTTATTGATCAACTTTGACGTCCAGACCATGGGAAGTCTAGATCGTATCTCGAACTGGGTATCAGCTAATCTAGCTAGCCACTCATATATCTCTTGATGGATTCCTCCAAAGAATATCTTGTGTATATCAGTAAAAATATACTTCTCCAACCAGTCCTTTGAACTAAGATTAGGGTTCTTGTTCTGGACTTCAAGGAAGTCCTTTTCTTGATCTTCTATCCAATTTTTAGTTTCTGTCTTCGATGGAAACCAACTTGACATTCCCTCAAGAATATTCATGTCTCGACAATGAAACCATTTGTTGGCACAGGGGAAGACTTGGGGTTCATCTCCAAGAGAGCACCAAAAATCCCTAAATACTGGCCCTTTTGGCAACACCTGCGAAGCAAATGTAGTCTCACCTGAAGCAGTTGTGAGGGGGTTGTAGGATAGAGATGTCTACAACCAAGTGGAATATCAAGTGGATCCAACATAGGAATAACACAACATTCATATATCACTTATCAGATTGTTCTGCTCCATGCATCTATCAGATCTACCTTAGCAATGCAATAACAATATATGAAGGACAAATACAAAATACCAATCATACACAACACAAATATACGTGGTTCACCCTCTCTCTAGGGCTACGTCTACAGAAATGTGCTATATTATATTGATGTAAAGCATACAGTTCTTGTATGCGCTCTTAGCTAGTAGATCTCTTTTATTCTTCTATGATTCTCTCCCCTCGCTACGCACCCAGTTGCAGGGTGGATCTTCGCACCCAGTTGAAGATATTACAATCCAGAAGGCTCTTGTACTCAACACTTCTCTCTC
Organism: Picea engelmannii; assembly: GCA_009831015.1. NCBI lineage: Eukaryota > Viridiplantae > Streptophyta > Pinopsida > Pinales > Pinaceae > Picea > Picea engelmannii. The sequence continues at coordinate 124,949 of ML799257.1, forward strand.
TCACAATACTCTTCTCTCAACCAACTCAGTTTCAATAGTAACAATAACAACACATCAACTCAAGTACCAACAAAAGTATCAACCCAACCTAGTCCCTTTAGACCTCTATTTATACATTACAATCTTTCACCGACATCCTTAGGCCGAAACCTAAGTGTCCAAAACCCTAGGTGTCTAAGAACCTAGGTCAACTTGACCTGTGTTTTCAAGGCTTCTCCAGTCTGTCTTTCCTTTCTTCTTGTGCAGTGCTCCAAATCATCTAGTGGTGGCTTTTTCCTCTTTCTGAGTCATCCATGATCCTTCTTCCTTTCTTATCTATCATCCCCAATCTCCTTTTCCAACGACTTTCTTTCTCGGGCTTCTGTCCATCTTTTCTTCTCTTTTGCTCACTTTGACCCAGTGACAGTCACTGTGTCTTCCGTGAAGTTCTTTTTTTCCCTTTTCTTCCTTGTTCTTCGCTTTCTTCCATAACCAAGGGCCAACATGTGGTTGTTGGTGATATTGGGGGTGTGAACCAATGTCATTCAAATTTAAGTGGGAGTGGATAGTTTCTTCAAGAAAAGGGGTGGGGCATTTCAGAATCCCTTTGGGGGGAAATTACTTCAACCTCCACAATTTGAGATGAAACTATGTGAGTGAGTAGTGACTTTGTGTGTGAGAAAGTGATAAAATTTCTCATATTTTTAATAAGTTAGGTGTCATCTTGCAGCATGTGGACTTCGTGTGGTCCTTAGAAATATTCATTACCTATCTTACTAGATGCCATTAGTACAACGTTGTGGAATTTTAAAGTCCCTAAAGAACAAGCATATGGAAATGTGGGTCCTTACCAATTTTTAACTCCCTAATGTGATTTAATGTATGAAAGCTTCAAAAGACTATCTTAGATTGTGGACATGTGGGCATGTATGGGCCCATTACAATCATCTTTAAACTCCCCTAGTGAAGTAAAATAAGAAAGTAGCTTCAAAAATATCCTATCTTTGCAGCATGTGGGCATGTATGGGCCCTTACAATTTTAAGATGTTTGAAAAATAAACTAAGAGGAGCCCTAGGGGGGCTTTTGTGATCTCCTAAATATTTTTTCTTTAAGGGAGATGAAATCTTCCCTCAATCATTTTTCTGATTCTCAAGATCGCTCTATGGTGTGAGAGAAGAGCATACTCCATGATTGAAGTTTAATTTCTGGTCCCAATGCAAGTGTTTATGTTAAGCCCTAATATTGGCTCATTACCACTTAATTGGGGCATATTAGATTAGTAATGTTATTTTATTTATGTTGGCTTTAGGCCATTAGTTGTGATTTAGATTAGTAATGTTATTTTATTTATGTCGGCTTTAGGACATTAAAACCTCCTAGTCTCCTATATATACCAAGGAGACATTTTCATTTTGAATCATTTTGTACTTGAACATTTAAGTGGGGTAAAAGGAGGTTGCCCCCTCGAAGAGGCTTATTATCTGATATTATCTCTTTTTCAAGGCGT
>ML799257.1:131489-150607 GCA_009831015.1 Picea engelmannii
CTTGTACTTGAACATTTAAGTGGGGTAAAAGGAGGTTGCCCCCTCGAAGAGGCTTATTATCTGATATTATCTCTTTTTCAAGGCGTTGAGTACTTTTCTTGAGGTTTTTCTATGCTATATTGATGTTTGGTTCTTAACAATTTATATATGTGATAGTGAATGATTCCAACTTAATTTTTACAATCAAAGCAAGTCATTCATGTGGAAAAATGAAATAAAAAGGAGGAGCAATATGGATTTTAACCCCCTAAGTGTCGATGTTTTGACTAACCCTTCATGTGGAGAGGGAATCTAAGTGTGGTGCATATTACAAATTGCATAGAATCAAGATTTAGAAGGCTAGGGGCCTTCAAAATATCACAAAAAACCCTTACAATGTTTGAATTTTTGGACAAATGCACGGGTCATAGAGTACAGAGAGGCGCATGTGGCACCAATGCGCAAACAAACAATGAAATGTTGGCACAGGTGCATAGAATGCACTAATAAACATAGTGATGTTGGCGCATGTGCTTGGAATATGCGCATGTGGGATGAAAACCCGCGCACGTTCTGATACGCTACCGGGAAGAAAATTTTGAATGGAATTCTCTTATCTCAACTCTAAATTTAGATTTTTGCAGGTAGGCTTGGGCCAGTTATGATTCCTACAAGTCAAATAAATAAAAAATACATGCTCAAACAACCTAAATGAGGAGGAAATTGATACCTATCCCCAGTGGAGTCGCCAATCTGTTGTATCATTTTCCTCACCTGAATGAGCAAAAGAGGGACACTTGAAAGTTCAGTTGGGTTAGATGAACAAGACATAAGTTAGTGCAAGAGTTAGAAACATCAAGCACAAGAAATAAACAAACAACTAAGCTAATAACAACTAAAGAAACAAAACTAGAGTGCATAAGGAAATAAGAACCAAAATCAACCAAACAATTGACCAATATTCATGCCACCAATGGATAGATTGTATTAGTGGGAAAACACCAAAGAGAAAGGGAGACTTATGGGTCCCCTCTTCCGCCAAGGGAGGGATCTTGAACCCCCAATGAGAGAGATCTTCTTACAAATAGAAAACTAAAAGGAAATGGTGAAGAAATCCAAAGCTCGTTCACTGAAGAGGTGATGTGAATGGCCCAATGAAATGGTGCTTATATGCTCCAATGAGGAAAGAGGTTCCTTGTAGGAGAATAGAGGTAGCATAACAATACAAATAGATTCTTGAAAATATAGTGCACCCATGGCCTCTTTTTATAGAAAATCTTTGAGGCATTATCCAACCAGTCTTTAGTGTGAACAAGGGGCCCTTTACGGAACCTTTAGGTCTTTGACCAACCCCCCACTCGGATTCAGCTCGGATTTGGGGGTAAAATCGACTTGGGAGTTGAACCAGAAGTGGGTGGGAGGTCGACCAGAATCATAAATGCATCTTTCTAATGTGTGCACAGTTTTTTGTGTCCACAGTCGCGCATTGGGCACATCTGTGCTCTTCCTGCATTTTTGACTGGCGCATGTGCGCGCGCTTCCTTTATATTCCGAGAGCATGCTGATTTTATAACCATTTGTATAGTTTGTGACCTTTGGAAATGCATTTTTGGGCCATGAATGAAATAATAGGTGTTTGGAGATGTTGGATTCCTATAACCATTTGCGGATGAAATTTCAGTGATAACACTACGCTTGTAAAATTCCAAGCACCCCCACACCTGGGATGAGAGTCTTCCCTATTTTCATTAGAGCTACAACAAATCCATACATAGAGAAACCAGCCATAACCCCTTTCAAGTGGGGTTGGGTTTTCAACCATTGGGTCCCATGGATGTCGGATTACCCCTTGCGGCCACACAAGAAGACTCATTTCATGCTCCAACTAAAGCTAACAAAGCCACCCGATTCATTGAGTGGATCCAACACATCCACCAACAGGTTCAAGATATTTTACAAAATTCCAATTCCAGGTACAAGTAGCGCCATGATCAACATTGGACGCCACACCAGTTTCAGGTGGGAGACAAAGTTTGGTTGCAATTGCAGAAAAAATGCCTCACAGGGCCTCATCAGAAGATTCTTCCACTATGTTATGGAACTTGCACCATCATCAAGATTTTGGGTGAGAATGATTTTGAGCTCAACCTTCCCCTCTTCCTTGAATTTCACCCAGTGTTCAATTTGGACCTTCTTCAGCCTTATTTTCCACCATTACTGGACACCTCGGAGATAGAAGAACAATTGAAACCAATATAGATCAACCCTGACTACATGGAACATACATCCATTGATTATATCATGGACACACTGGTCAAGGGAAACTGCCAGCAGAGGATCCAACTTTATCAGGTTGTCAATGTACGACAACTCCTGCACCAAGGCAAGTGGCTCACCCAAGGCCAAGTTCTGTAGAAACTCTCTCATATTATGGGGGAACTCAACATAATGGAGACCATTTCTTCTTAATGGGGGAGTATTTATACAAGAGGATCTCGGTGGCCACCCACCATTTCCAATTGGCTCAAAACAGGTTTTTGGCAACTTACTATTTTTAGCAATTTTCGGGTCCCAAAACTTCTAGGGCCATTTTGAGGGCCTAAACGATGTTTTTTCACGATTTTACATCTCAATTATAGTTGAAGGCTCTAATTGATCCCCCTAAATGAATCTCCTTGTCAATACCTTTCCAACGAGATATCTTGCGCCCTAAACGGAGATCATATGCAAAAGTTACGACCTCGGGAAGTTGATGTACTAACTTACCCCAACAATGCCCACATGACTTTTGGCACTTCATCTCCTAGGGTTAGGTTTTTGGATGTCTAGGGTTTTGGAATTCATTTTTAATATAAAAGGGCCTTTAGAGCCTCATTTTACTCATATTCTTGCAAATGAGTGTAGTCATCACATCTCTTCTCAGAGATAAGCTTCCACCATTCTAGCAAGATTGTTTTTAGTCTGCATTTTACAGTGTTCAACATATTTCTTATTTAATAGAAGTCAAGTTTTACTATATCTCTGTTATTTTTCACTATGTCTTTGTATTAGTATTATAAATCTATGGTATTCATTTTCCTCCGCTCATAAATACGAATCACAACTCCACTAGATCCCAAGCCTCATTCTTATCCAAGGCTATCATTTCTTCAACCATGGCCTTTTCCAGATTTTTCCATCATGTGAATCCATTGCCTCCCTAACAGTTCTAGGACCATCATCAGTAATAGACAAATAAAAATTTGGATGTAAATCAGGTGGAGTATTCCTTTCCGTTATCCTTTTTTCTCGAACCAATCTTCTCAATACTGGATTATGAGGATCTTCTTCTTTTGATTCATGTTCTTCTATAGAGTTTGATTCATCATCATTTAACTCAAAATATTTATTCTTTGGTTCTTCCTTACTTGGTAGGACCTCTTTTTTTACAACATCTTTCATTTCTCTAAATACCACATCTCAGATATTCACAACCTTCTTAGTTTATGGGTTACAAATATTATAACCTTTGAGATCATCTTTATACCCAATAAAGATACTCTTTTTCACCTTATTATCTAGCTTATTCATGTTTTACTTTGGAACATGAACATAGGCATCACAACCAAATACCTTGAGATGTGTGAGAGAGGGTTTCTTACCAGTCCATACCTCATGTGGAGTATTTTCATCCAGTTTTTATGAGGGTGATCAATTAACCAGGTAACATGCAGTACCCACTACCTCTGCCCAAAATTATTTCCCTAACCCGACACCATTGAGCATGCTCCTTTATTTTTCCATCAACATCATGTTCATCCTTTATGCAACTCCATTTTGTTCAGGTGTATAAGGAGTATTATTCTACCTTTCTATACCACATTTCTTGCAGAATTATTCAAACTCATTCCCGCATAACTCTCCACCATTATTCATCCTCAACATCTTAATTTTTTTCTCTATTTGATTCTCAACAAGAGACTTAAACTCTTCAAACCTATCAAAGACTTCATATTTCTTCCTAAGGAAATATATCCAAGTATTCCTCAAGAAGTCATCTATAAATGAGACATAGTACACATATTTTCCCAATGATGGAACTGACATCGGTCCAAACACATCATTGTGTGCTATCTATAAAATTCCTTCTACCCTCATTGCACCAGAGGGGAATCTTACCCAATTATGCTTCCCATATACACAATGTTCATAGAAATCAAAATCCAGAGAGAAGTTAGACATACCTTCAACTATACCTTTACCTTGTAGTAGTCAAAGACCCTTCTCTCTGATATGCCCCAGTGTTTAATGCCACAACATAACCTTTTCTCTAGAGACTGTAGGAGTTTTTCCTTCTTCAGCTCCAATATCATGAACAATGGAACTATTTCACCCATCACTAATAATGTGTCCTTGCAGCTTATACAGAGTTCCAATCCAAACTCCCTTCATCAACACCAGTTCTCTTTCTGGTGTTATTTTGATATCATTTCAGTATTATTGTGGTGTTATTGTGGTTATATTGTTGTTAATCTGCCATTTCTAGCATTTTATTTCTATTCTGCATACTTTTTAGATTTGGAATATTACAAGTGGTATCAGAGCACTTTCCTTGGCATAAAATTGTGGGTTAAATTTTTTTTCGAGGTAGAGACGTATCCTGACATCTTTAAGCTACAAAGATCTGTCATTACACGCATAAACCCACGATTGAGGGATTCATACACGTAGGAAATACAAGTGGTTCTTAAGCGCACATCTGTTGTCCACCCTTGTAACCCTTGTTGGGAGTCCCCCTTCAAGTGTGTTGGTAGCCATATCAATCTCTATTTTTATAAGTTGCCTAGACAGGGTTTTTAATTTCTCATTACTCATCGCAACCTTTCTCATTTAAATGACACCATTATACGTTGCCTTTTACATACCTTATTTTTTATTCTGTTTTCATAACTGCAAGTATGAAAACGAAACGGTTCGAATTCATGTTTGATTTCATCAAAGGGTTGATTTTTATGGTTTATCGTCGATTTGTTTCATTTAATTATGAGCATGGTTGTTTCATGGTATAATTCCTTGGCCTCAAACACACCATTGGTTACAAAACAACACCCATTTAGTATTTGACTATTGTTAATTTGGTGTTGATTTATAAAATCTTTGACACAATGGTTTGTTTGACACATTGATTTTTGGGTCAAATCATGGTTCTTTTGACATTTTGATCAATTTTTTTTGGACATGCACTGTTATGATTTGTATGTACCATTACACCAAGGTGTCGTTCCAAGTACAACCCGATACGATGTTAGTGCATGGCCTCGATCTACACCACTATCCTCACATGCATAACATTAACGCTCTGCCCTTGCTACCTTTGCATTATGTTGGGGAAGCTCAGTGAAAATGGCTCTGTTTCTTTTCTGTCAAACCCTATTGCCGAATACCTTGTTGATTTCTTGCTGTTAGCCATGGATCCTGTAGTGAGAATTGGACCCAACGGTGTCCAAACTTTGTTATTGTTTGATAGTGCCAGAGAAGACTTCTTACGCTAACCCCATAATTGCCTCCTAGAGACACGTTTTTGCGTGAGTAATTCTGAGCAAACGGTTTTGAATTAGATCAAACCCTTGAAAACCCAGAACTGAAATGATCCCTTTTACCTTCATCAAGGGAAGTTTCCTCAAAAATTGGTTCATTACAGAGATATAGTTCGTCCTTTAGAGGTAAAATCTCAGATTTTCTCTGTGGCTGAAAGGTGCGTTTTGATCTGGTTGCAAGTGTTCAAACATTTGTGACTTCTCTAGGCCTGTGCCTCAGAACCCCTATCACCCATCCAGCCTTGTGCCTCGGCCTTCTATGAACCCTTGATCAATCCAAAGATTTTCAAGCAGTCTATCAGCAATTTATACATCCACATGCTTTGTTGTCTTTAAAAACGTGGAGGCGACCACTGCCATTATCAATTCGAAAATAGATTGATTAAAACAAATCCCTGAATCTGAGGTATGGTATTTTAAAAAGTAATCTTAGGATGATTTTTTTTTGTTTTGAATTATCATACAAGATTTGTTTGATCAAATTGCATCTATTTCTGTTATGATTGAATTGATACAACACGGTTCTGTTTATAATAATAACTAGCTACAGAATCGTGAGATTCTGTAGCTAGTTACTAAAATTCGAATTTGTTGATTTTACAACTAAATTGCAATCTAAAATCATGTATTCTTGTGCGTTTTCAGGTACATACGAATTCTAAAGGAAATTGGATCGCTAGTGGCATCTCTGAACATGCTATTTCGTTACATGGTTTTAGATTAGGCTGTTGGTTCTACATAGAAATGGGAATTTGGGAGATTGTGTTCCCCACGATTTTTGGAACAAATTTGATAATTTCCACAAGGATGGTTTTGATCCTGTGGCCTTTATAAATGTATTATTTTGTAAACAAAGATGATGGCTACTTGGGAACAGAAACTATGGGCTTATGATTGACAAACTTGAATGGAAGGTTGATGTTGGTACAACTTTAGCTTCAATATGTCATATTTTCTTTAAAGTATTGCTCATTTTGATTTGCAATTGAATTGTGACTACTTTAGATATCACAGTTTGTTACGGATTGATGTGATTAGATTTATATGATGCCTATGTTTTATGTTTCTCATATTATGTACAACAATTATCCTGTTTCAATTTAATGAACAGAAGGTTAATCTTCTTTATTAAATGAGCAGTTATATACAAATCTTTGCAGCGAGATTTATCTTAATGTAATTATTTGTTAAATTATAAACTTGATGTTTCTACATCCTTTACATGTTCTGTCATTAGCATTCAGTTGTTACTGCCTCATGTTTATGAGAAGCACTGGTAAAGATCTGATGTTGGTTGGCCTCATCAAACAAAAAACGTGTATGCTATGCATAGGATGAATAAGAGATAATATTTCAGGTCAGTTTGCTAGTTTCATTTTGTTAGTTTAATTAATGTAAGAATTTATTGTAGTCCAATACATTGTGTTGATTGTTATTTTTATTTCGCAACTAGTTAACTGTCATTTCATTTCTAGTTTATAAAAGTTATAAAAAAAATCAAAAATACTGAACACTAGCTTTGTTGTCAATTCATATATGATTTTCATAGGTTTTCAATAAAAAATTTGCATTTTGTGAATACTGTACATATAATAGAAATATATCGATACACTGTATATTTAATAATTAGAACTATTATTCTGTTAGTTAGTAAAACTGTAAATACATTTTAGATTGTATATAGTTTTCAGCAGTTGTTTGTTTTTCATATAGTTAGTCTCTTTAGTTTTTTGTCTTTTTACTTTCGTAAGACTTAGATCGGCTAACGAAGCTGCTAAACCCATCAGAGTGGATTAATCCAAACGGCTTGGGTTATTTAGACAACCCCGGACCGGATTCACTCCTCTAGTTGACGAGCGGTCAATTTCGCCCGTCAACAAAGTGGTAGCGCATCAGACAGGACCTGTATATAGATCGGCCTAGATTTCCTGAAGCCCTCTTTAGATAAACCGATCGGTCGCTTGATTGCTATAGTTCCATAGAGAACAACACTCAGGAATACACTCTTTAGTACCTGGGTAGTCGGGTAGTATGACTAAGGGCACGATCTAGCCTTCTTAGTTAGTGCCCTGAGATATTGGCCTGAGTACTACTATTGGACCCTGTACGCATATCAAAGAGCTATAGCATAGGGAAAACCCTTGTCTATAGAACCCTTGAATACCTATCCCTTGGAGATGGAAACAAAAATAAACTAGACAAGATCTATTGTCACGCAACTATGTTTGAGTTGCCAAGTCACTACACATTTCTTCCTGGTTAAGCATTTGGGCATTTCATCACTGTAGTATTCTTCAGACTGGAGTATAACTCCACAGGTGTAAAAAAAAAATGAGTCTGGAAATTTTTGCACCATTACTTGAGACCTATTCCATTGGATTTATCTCTTCACCCTTATCACATTCATACCTATCATTTTTCAGCAAAATTTTTGACCCCCCCCCTGGCGCCCCCTTTTAGTTCCCTCGTCATCATGGCCCATACTCGTAGCCAAGACTTGGAATCTCACTTCAACACCTTGAAATCTAATTTCACAGAGACCCAAAAAGAAGTGAAATAGCTCAATGCCAATATTTCCACTGTCAATACAAACATGCATTCCTCCATCGTCACCTCAATCGAGGAACTCAAACAAGACATGACTACCCAGCTTGAATCTATCGTTTCGATGATCTACACAAAATTGCATATCCCTGCAGATACCCCTTTATCTAACCCACCTTTTCATACCAAAGTTGAAACTTCTTCTCATTCCCATAATTTTCATCCCCATCACTTCCAGTGTGACCTACGCCTTCCACGGGTGGATGTGACCAAATTTGATGGCTCGGATCCCACTGGTTGGGTAACTCAAATGGAACATTATTTGTCTTTGTATGGCATTATAGATGACTTGGACAAACTCCAATATGGTGTTCTCCATCTAGATCAAGAACGTTGGCAATGGTGGCAATGGAGAAAAACTTCTCGTCAAGGGTATGTTGCTTCGACACACTTTGTGGCAAAGCTTTATGAACGCTTTGACACTGACACCAACCATTTAGTCCATTTGACAAAATTGAAACAATCTGGCATAGTGGAAGAATTTATAGCTTCTTTTGAGCTACTAGATTTTCGTACAGAGGGCATGTCTGATGCTTTTTTCCGAGAATTTTTTATCAGTGGCCTTAAGGATGAGATTCATGCCCATGTCCTCATGGCTCGGCCTCAGAGGTGGGTGGAGGCTACTAAACGAGCTAAGGAAGCACAAAAGGTTGTCTCTTCTCAAAACCGGAAACCCCCCTTTATTCCTCGCACTAAACCCGTAAATCCCACTTCTCCTTCCACTCCATTAAAGATCCAAAAATTGAACAGGGACAAAATGGTTGAACGCCAACTCAAAGGCCTTTGTTATAATTGTGATGAAAAATATTTTTCGGGCCAAAAGTGTAAGGAACAAAATATTTTTATGGCCATCTCAAAGGATGTTTCGGAAGAGGATGTTGAAACTCCCCTTGTGTCTGAGTCACCTGAAGCCATGGACATAAACCCTCCCTCAGACCCTCCTAAAGTAGAACCGGTCATTTCCCTAAATTCTCTCACTAGCTTCTCTGCTCCCCAAACCCTCAAGCTAATTGGTTACATCAAGCATAGGAAGTTCATCATCCTTGTTGATAGTGGAAGCACCCATAATTTTATTCATCACCGCATTGCCCAAGAAACTCATTGATATATCCATGCAGTCAATAATTTCCAAATCATGATTGCCAATGGAAGCTCCATGAAATGTGGAATGCATTATGAAAATGTGTGTCTCCAAATTGGTGACTAGCACCTAAAATATCATATGTTTTCTATTGACATGGGCGATTGTGACATTGTGTCGGGTGCAGACTCGCTAAGGAATTTGGGTCCCATTCTCATGGATTTTGAGGAATTACCCATGCAATTCGACCAGGAGGGCCAAAAATATAAGTTCCAAGGCATCATTGTTGGTTCACATGAGATCATTAGTTCCCATCGCATGGAAAAGCTGCTCAAAAAGGGTCATTCTGGTTTTATTTCCCAACTCCATGCCATACAAGCAACTGATACACCCTCTGTGCTGCAAGACCTCCAATCCATCCTTTCTAGACATCAGTTGGTATTTTCCACTCCCCAGGGACTCCCACCTTCCCGTGGTGTTCATGGTCATTCCATTCCCCTTATACCAGGAATCCTTCCTCCCAATATATGTCCCTATTGTCACCCCTTTTCCCAAAAAAATGAAATTAAGAACACGGTTCAAGAACTACTTAACGCAGGTGTTATCCTCCCTAGTACGAACCCCTACTCTTATCCTGTGGTCATGGTCCTAATAAAGAAGGTTCTTTTCACATGTGTCCTGACTTCCATGCCCTCAACAAACTCACCATTAAAGACAAATTTCCCATTCCTGTCATTGATGACCTCTTGGATGAATTGAGAGGTGCCTGGTTCTTTACTAAACATGATCTTTGTTCTAGCTACCACTAGATCCGTATGAAAGAGGCAGACATTCCTAATACTACCTTTCGAACTCATGAGGGCCACTATGAGTTTTTGGTCATGCCCTTCGGCTTGTTTAATTCCCCCTCCACCTTGCAAAGCCTCATGAATCATGTCTTTCACCCTTTTCTCCATCATTTTGTCTTAGTTTTATTTGATGATATCCTCATCTATAGAAAAACCTGGACATACCATCTTTTTTATGTGGATCGCGTTCTCCATCTACTCTCTCAGCAACAAATTTTCTTGAAACAATCTAAATGTGCTTTTGGATCCTTAGAAGTTAAGTACTTGGGTCATCTTGCTGGAAAGAACGATGTCAGGGTGGATCCTAAAAATATCGAAGCTATGCAAGATTGGCCTCACCCAAAGACTCTCAAAATCTTGTGAGGATTTCTGGGCTTAATAGGTTATAAGTTGGTTAAGAATTATGGAAATATTGTGGCACCTCTCATCGTACTGCTTAAAAAGAATTCTTTCACTTGGATTCCGGCAGTTTCTCAGGCTTTTCAAACCTTGAAGATGGCCATGTGCACCACTCTAGTCCTCACCCTTCCTGATTTCACAAAGACTTTTGTCTTAGAATGTGATGCTTCAAGGAAAGGTATTGGCATTTTCCTTATGCAAGAGGGTCAACCTTTGGCCTTTACCAGTAAACAATTGTCTGAACAAAATTTGGGAAAATCAATATATGAAAAGGAAATGTTGGCTATTCTTCATGTCGTTGATTTGTGGCGCCCTTATCTATTGGGGAAACGCTTCCAAATCAATATTGATCATCAAAGCCTCAAGTATTTTCTGGAACAATGCATTTCCTACCCAGAGATCATTTACAAAAAAGGCAAAGACAATGTGGTTGCAGATGCACTTTCCCGAAAATATGAAAATGAAGGCTCCCTTTTTTCTCTCTCCTTCATTGTACCAGATTGGCTCCAAGCCATTCACCAAGAATGGCTACATGATCCCAAAATTTCACATTTGATACAACAATTGTAGTCCAATTCTCCAGTTTCCCCAGGGTACTCTTAGCTCCATGATGAGCTTCGATACAAAGTTCGTTTGTATTTAAGTAAACAGTCAAAAATTAAATCCACGGTGATTTCTGAGCTTCATGCTACACCCATAGATGGGCACTATGGGTTTACCAAAACCTATGACAGGGTCAAGCATTCTTTTTTCTGGGATGGTATGAAACAAGAAATTTTTAATTTTGTGGCTGAATATTATGTGTGTCAATGAAACAAGGGTGAAACAATCAAATCTCCTGGCACACTACAACCACTTCTGATTCCACCTGCTATTTGGAGGGATATCTCTATGGATTTTATTACAGGCTTACCTAAATCGGGAAATAAATCATTAATCATGGTGGTTGTTGATCGTCTTTCCAAGTATGCTCATTTCTGTGCTCCTAAACACCCATTTACAACATCTACAGTGGCTCAAATTTTCATGGATTAGGTTTTCAAGATTTATGGCATGCCCCATTATATTGTTTCTGATCGCGATCCAACTTTCACCAGTAATTTTTAGCAAGAACTATTCAAGCTACAAGGCACCCAATTGCATCTCAGCACAACTTATCATCCCCAAACGGATGGTCAAACTGAAGTTGTCAACAAGTGTTTGGAAACATATTTGAGGTGTTTTTCATCGGAAAAGAAAAATCAGTGGGCTCAATGGTTACCCCTAGCTGAATGGTGGTACAACACTTCATACCATACAACTACCTGTATGACTCCTTTTGAAGCGGTATATGTAAAAAATCCATCGTCATTTCTCTCATATTTACCAGGTGTCTCGAAGGTCCAAGCAGTTGACCAAATGCTTACAGTTCGAGAGGCTATTCTCCATACCCTGAAATAGAATTCAGTCATGGCCTAGAATCACATGAAGCAACAAGAATATCAAGGTCACTTTGAACATCATTTTGAAGAAGGGGATCAGGTGTTTCTTCGACTGCAACCTTACAAGAAAAATTCCCTCAAGGTCGACCATTGTCAGAAGCTGGCACCCAAATTTTAAGGTCCTTATATAGTTCTCAAGTGTGTGGGATAGGTGGCCTATCAGTTATCTTTGCCCATTCATTCTAAGCTACATCCTTTTTTTCATGTTTCATGCTTAAAGAAGGTGATTGGAACTAAGTGCCAAACTCAAACCAACCTTCCCGAATTCGACGAAGAAGGCTCCATTTGGCTATAGCCACAAGCATTTTTGGACCAGCATGAGCATTGCCTGCGTCAGTGAACCATCAAGGAAGTGTTAGTCCAGTGGAAAGACACAACTCCAACAAATGTCACTTGGGAACCAACTACCATTCTACAGAAATTTCCACATCTCAAGCCTTGAGGACAAGGATGTTTTTAAGGGGGAGGACATGTTAGGGACCTAACCCATCACATAGGTAGAACAATGTATTCTGATGTAATAAAGTTCAATATTAATAAGGCCTTAAAATAAAGTAGAATAAGTTGAATGTAAGAAGACCTAATCGAATCTTTTGCTTCTAGAAGGATCTTCCTCTAGATGGTTCTATTGATAGACATATTTAGTATAAATAGGAGTCGAGGGTATGAGAACCCTAGATTGGATATTATTGTAATAAAGCTCTGCTCGACTAGAGGTTTCCCCCTCGAAGAGGCCCGTGAACATTGCTCTCATATTTAAAGTTCTCTTTCTGGTGTTATTTTGATATCATTTCAGTATTATTGTGGTGTTATTATGATTATATTGTTGTTCATCTACCATTTCTAGCATTTTATTTTTGTTCTACATGATTTTTAGATCCGACATATTAAACATATGAAAGGATGCACCTGATTCAACCAACCATGCCTCATGATATGCATGTGTGCTTGAAGAATCTAAGTAAACATCCCCTCATTCTTCTATGGAGGTCTTTTCTTTTGTAGAGGGAGAACCTTCAGATCCCTTCACTCTCTCAAATTTTTTGGATCTACATTACTTCTTGAAGTGCCCTTATTTTCCACATATCTAGCATACCTTACAAAATTTCTAAGAGATTTAGGTCTACCCTTATATTTAGATCTCCCACTTGAGGACTTGGATCTATTTCTTTCCTAAGAGCATCCTCTTGTAAATAATGCATCCATTCTATGTCCTTACATGTTCTTTCGTCTCATCTCCTCTCACAACAAGGATGAGACCGCATCATCAAAACTCAAGGTAGTTTTATCACTACCTATGGCCACAACCAGACTATCCCATAAATCTAGTAAAGAGAATAGTAAAATGATACACTTATATTCATCTAAAATTTTAAATTCAATAGATAATAATTTTCTTACCACAATATTGAAAGTGTTCACATTCTCTGTCACAAATTCTCCATCTCTCATCCTCAGGTTATACAACTTCTTTCACAGGAACAATTTATTTACCAGGGACTTAGACTAATAAAATTTCCCCAACTTATCCCATAACTCCTTGGTTGTAGCGTCCCCTGACACATTTAGTAATACTGAATCTGAGAGACATAATTGGATTGTTCTCTTTTCCTTTTGATTCAACTTTTTCTAGTTATTTGTTGACATTCTTGTAGGTGCAGTTCCTAGATCCATCGTGGTCCACTGATCTTTGTCTACCAACATATATTCCATCTTGAGTTTCCAAAGATCAAAACGTTACCCATTAATTTTCTCGATATTTATTTTCGAACTGCTCGCCATTTCATTTCACTTGAAGAATCAATACCGCAAATCTCCCACTATAACAAGGCTTATCATTGTCTAAAGCCAAACCCATGACCACAAAGGCATCCCCCTAAAGCCAATAATTTCTCTGATACCAAATGTAGATTTTAACCTTGTACAATTATTTACTGCAAACAAATTTTAAATAAAAGAACAAAAAAGATACAATGGTAAATACACACATTACAAAGATATTTTTCCCATGGAAACCCAAATTGGGAAAACCATCATCTTCTATATTCATCTCCTCATACATTGTTTACAATACAATATACATATAGGATCTCGTAGCATCCAAAACCCTAAACCAATAACTCGGATCATTCAACAACCCTAATTCCTTAACCAGAAATATAAAACCATCGGCAAAAACCATGTGCCGAAAAACCCCCCAAAATCGAATGCAAAAAACTGCCAAAAAAAAATTTGTGGTGCAACGTAGACACTAGTTCTAGTCATGCAAATAATATAACACATACCCAACATTGATTCCACAACATTGCCTTTTATTAACATACTATAGTTTTTTTTCCTCTTCACCCTCCAGAATAATAGAACTATTACACCCATTACTAATTGTGCTTCCCATCATCTTTTATAGATTTCCATTCTAAACTCCCCTCATCAACACTATGTTTTACTAAACCATTTATAAGTTTCCTTTTTGAACACAGTATGTACACCTACATCACTCATATTAGTTACAGATATCAATTTTCTATCTAGCTCTAGAATGTGCAAAACTCCAAGGAGTGTTCTAATCCCTTAGTCCTTGAGCTATAACTTGACCTTTATATGTCTTATGATTCTAGCTATCAAGTCATGTCCTAGGAAAATGTCACATCCATTATACTTTTCATATTCTAAAAACCACTCCATGTGGGGAGTCATATAAAAAAAAGGTACCTGAATCGACCAACCATACATCATGACTTGCATGTGTTCTTGAATAATACAAGTAAACAACCCTTCCTTCTTCTGAGGAGGAATCCCCTTTTTTCGAAGGAACATCATCATATCTCTTCCCTCTCTCAACACTTTTTGACCTGCAATCCTCCTTGAAATTCCCAAAATTACCACATCTCCAACATTTTTGTAAGGAGTTTCCTCGAGATTTATATCTTGCACTTGAGGAATTATTTTTATTTCTTATAGATAAGTCATTCATTGTTTGGTTATCAATGGTTTTCCTCCTCATTTATTCCGATAACAAGGATGAAACCACATCATACAACTTTAATGTGGTCACATTACTACCAATAGCTACAACCAGACTATCCCATGAATATGGAAATGAACATAGTAACACAATGCACTTATCTTCATCTAGAATTTTATTATCCACATACAAGAAGTTACTTAACACAATATTGAAAGCATTTATATATTCTATAAATGAGTCTCCATCATTCATCCTCGGGAAGTAAACTTATTTCCAAGGAAAATTTTGTTTACCAGAGACTTAGGCTATTACAAATCCCCTAACTTATCTCATAATTCCTTTACTGTAACTTCTCCTGAGACATTCAGTAACACTGAATCTAAAAGACAACCAAATTGTGGTATTTTCCTTCCTATCCAACTTTGTTCAATCTTCTATCGAAATACCTGTAGGTGTAGTACCCGGATACACAATGACCCACTGGTGTTTTTCTATTAAAATATCTTCCATATTGAGCTTCCATAGTTCAAAACTTTTCCCATTAAATTTTTTGACCTTTATTTTAGAACCGTTAGCCATTTTCTTTCACCACAAGAATCACCACTACAAAGCTCCCACTAAAACTAATTTTATCATAGACCCAATATAACTAAACCCTAAGAAACAAAGGTTACTCCATGAATCCAGTAATTTCTCTGATACCAAATGTAGGTTTTAAACCTTTGCAGTATATTAATGCACATACATATTCTTTATAAAACATAAAGGAAAATAACAATCACACGTCGTACTCAAAAATCTACCATGAAGACCCTTAACTAGAAAAACTAGCGAATGATTAGGCTCTCACCTCTAAATATCACCATTACGATAAAATATATAGGATCATACGACATCCAAAGCCCTCATCCATTGACTTGAATTAGATTCCTTCACCGGAATTATATTACAATGGAACAAAAACAAATTGGTTGAAAAACAACAAAAGTATGCCAAAGATGGACCAAAAAGAAAACCATTTTTTTTTTTATCTGGGGCTACACCGCCAAATCCTCAAACCCACAAACAAGGGGGGGTGGGACTAGGAACCACCCCCCCTTGCTTCCATTCCAATGTATTATACATGGGATAATCATATAAATAATTTAACACATACCCAACATGAGAATATATGAATGAAATAAATGAATTGTTATATTTACAAGATGATTTCAAAGTGTGGTATTCATATATCTTCTAACTATGTTCAAGAATATCCTAGGCCCATGATTTGAAGTAGGTCTAAAAACACAAAATGAATGGGATAAGTAGTAGTACACACAAGTAATCAAAAAAATTTGAGGGTTGAGAAAAAAGAAAGGATGATTCAAGAATTAATAAATTAAATGAAAGAAAAGAAAAAATGAATCAAAAAGAAATTAAATGAGAAGAATGTTTGGGAATGGGAAATAAAATGATGAGGATTTGTGTTCTTCCATACACCTAGTTTTGTCTATTTCCTCTACCAATTCGACTCAGAAATGATCTTTTGGGAAAAGTGGAGAGGATACAAAAGGGGACCTAGCTATGTAATTGTTGAATGGCATAGAGAACCATGAGCCTACATTATAACCATGTAATTGTAAAAAATAAATATTGAGCATCACCATTCAAAGCTAGTTTTCCCTTTTGCATTTATGGGGGTAAAATCTATGTTATTTGTTGTGATTAATTGTTATTTATTACTGTGGATTCAGTTTTGTATGAGCGGGTATATTTTAGAGCCAAACCCCATGATTTTTTCATTGGGTCAAATGTGATAAATTATACATAGTAAAATGCATTCAATGCTCTGTGTGGTTAATTCAATGGAAATCTCTAGTAAATTAATAATGTACTTGTTTATCTAAAAACATATCTTCCATACAAATTATTTTCCACAAGTATGTAATCGGCCCGTGATTTTATATTGTGAGGGATGAGTAATAACCAAATGGGTTTGAAATTTGGACTTTTGATTTGTATTCTTATATATTGGTCTTGCTTGAGGATGACACTTTATACCATCCATGATTTTCTCAACCCATTTGGGAATTGTTGTACACACACCCACACATTGATCCAGATTGGTTCATTATATTATTTGTTATCTATCTCAATGCTTTTACAGTGGAAAAAATTGGAGGAAGTGTCTTACAGGTTCATTTTAATGGAAATTCCTAGTTTGAAAAAATTGTAGTTTGAAACTTTCTGAACCCATTTTGAGGCATCAAACAACATTTTTGGGGGTTAAATTTGTTTTAGATCTAGCTAAGACCCCTTGACGTTATTCTACACATTGAGACCTTTCCAATGGTGAAAAAATTGCATCAATCGGAGCTCATGCAAAAAATGTATTCCTCACATAAGTTGACCTATAATGTTGACGAGCATGGTATGAGTGGATTCCACACTAGCCCCCATTACTCACGCATATCGGGCTAGCCATGTATGGGATTTCAGAAAGATTCTAGAAGGTCTAAAACCTTATCACAATTGATGGTTGAGGAATTAAAAAACTATGGAGTCCCTTGGGCCCTTATGTTAAGGCCCTAATAAGCATCCATTATTATTTTATGTGTTACATTAGTAGGTCAACTAGAACCTTTCAGTGTACCCTTTCATTATAATTGTACTATTTGTCTCATATATATATACCAAGGAGACCTAGTCTTAGGATCATCATATTTTGTCTTTTCAATTGGATATATTGTAAAAGGAGGTTTCCCCATCAAAGTGGGATGTATTCATTGAATTTTTATCATTTCAAGACGCTTGGTTCATAACATTTGGTTTTAGACTATCAATCCTAGCATTTTTTTACTTTAAGCGAGTCATCTTGGAATTTTATCTATAACCTTTTTTATGGGATGCTTCAAATAGAAACATTTGGAGGTTCCTTAGGAGACATATCACAATACATATGGTAACAATTTCAAGTTTTGTTTCATTATACTTTCGTAGATATACGCTATGGAATATATGGTTTTTAACTCATCCTAAAATCTGTTTTAAATTAGTCATATTGGAATTTATGATAGAATTGTTTTTCTAGGAAGTTTTAGATAGTGAAATATTGTGGGACTTGATGGAATAATGAGGGGGGCGGGGGTGAATCAGTATGAGCACTTTTACCACTTTTAACCACAATATATAAACTTCAACTTTATCAATAGTATATCATCAATGTATCATTAGTATATCATGAGCATGTAAACATCAATAACATCACATCAAATACACAGTACACCAAAATTTATGTGGAAAACCAAATGGGAGAAAACCAAAGAATGCCTTCTTATATATTTTCAAGAATACATTCATTGGAAGCACTAACTTCCCAATTCTCCAACTGTAACTGGAAGGAGGGTACGATCCCCTATTTGTAGGATCCAACTTGAAGGAAGCTACAACTCCTTGAATTCTATGGCTCCAACTAGAAGGAGGCTATGACCCCCTTATTCTCAGGATCCAACCTAAAGGAAGCTCCAACTCCCCTTGTTCTCTAGCACCAATTAGCTACAACCCCCTTTCCTTGCCCTGCCCTCCCACCCTAAAATATAAGTGTAGACCAATTGTCACTACCACAGTCACTACCACTGTCACTGTTATTTTCACTGTTACTACCACTGTCACTGCCACTGTCACATCAACCTGTAACCTATCAATCTGTCACTGTATCCAACCTGTCACTGTCAACCTATCACTGTATCCAAACTATCACTATCAACCTATCACATAAACATGTCCAAATTTTCATTTTCACCGATACTCAATCAAATCCTCTCACATGGATCATATACCAAGGACACCTCTCAACTAGATGTCCAAAATCACCAAAACATGCCTCTACCAAGCATGTACCAATATCACCAACATACTATCACAACATATGTGTCTCAACCATGTACCAAATCATGTACCGAACCATCAACCTATACCATACCAAACATCAACTGTGTACCACAACTTGTACCACACCAAGTGCATCAACCATGCACCAAACATCTGTACCAAACTGTGCATCAACAATGCACCACAACTGTACTAATCCATGCATTAACCATGCACAAAAACTATACCAAATTGTGCATCAACCATGCACCATAACTTGTATGCCTCAACCATCCACCATGTACATCAACACCATACCAAGTATGACGC
>ML799257.1:154277-216914 GCA_009831015.1 Picea engelmannii
TTGATGGAACTGATTTAACTTGACACATGCCCTTTTCTCTCTCGACGCGGGTTATGTGGCTTTCGTGACCCTCTTCTCATTTCTTTTCAAATCCTAATGCCAATGTTGCTAACTCCCCATGCTAGGATTTCTCCTTGAATTGACCACAGGATATGACTGTGGTTTAACTTCCTTCGCAATCCCTTACTTTGGAACTTTCATGAGCTACTTACTCCTTTTCCTCGATTCCCAAATCAAGGAATTCTTCGGGACTAGATCTACGGTCCACATTCTCCTCGTGATCAACGACTGTGATCAATTTGCGATTTTGGACTTTGCAAGTCCTCTCTTCTCCCGACTCCACTTTTCCTGACTTGCGTATCAGCGGAGTGTTGGTATCTCGCCACACATCCTATCTCGATGGATGGCTTGGATTTTCTTCGTCTTTCCCTAGCTCTTTGGGTATTCTCCTCTTGAGTTTTCTCTAAAGGGTTATTCCTCCAAAATGCATGGATCTCTACCATGTACTCTTCTAGATCTAACGGTCTGGATTTGAAATTGCTCTTCGCAACTTCACGAAGATCTTCGTTTTCTCTCTACAAACCTCCCTAATTTCTAGCTCCCAAATTTCTCGATCTTTTGCCACCTATCTCCTCCTCGACGATGGATGATTTCACTATCTTCAGGACTTCATCAAGTCCTCGAATATTTTTGACACTTAGTGCAAATTCTACTTTCGGGAAATAGGTTGTTCTTGAACACCTTCTGCACTCATTGTAGAGTTCTACGCAGACTCTTCTGCGACTTTGCTCGGCTTGAAAACCTCCAAGGTTCCCAGTTCCTTTGCGTCCTTCTCGCTGTCCTCCTGGAAAATTATCTCCCTTCCTCCTAAGCTTTGTAATATGAACTCACAATATCTTAGGCACACTCATTGCGCTTGACTCAGTTCTTCGATGGATTCTCCCTTAGCCTTATGGAAAGGGTTAAGGCGTTTCCTTTCCTTTGTCGATGCAATCTTGAAAATCCTTCCTTCCTTAGAATTTTCATCAATTATGGGATTCTCCTAAGGATTCCAACACTTCCAAAGGTGTTTTCTTTGTGCGCGTTCACACTAACTCGATGTCCTCCTAGCAAAGTGTTTCAGAGTGTTCAGTAACTCTAAATTGTGTTTCCTCCCACACAGTATTTCTTTCCAAGGTACTTAACCACCTTGAAATTTACCCCTAAGTCTATGAATTAACCTGGTATTCCCTCCTAGAAGCTTCTCTCCTGACTCCACTGAGTTTAGACATGCACTCCTTGCATTGGATCACAATGTTTCCTCTCTCTATCACACAGTCCTTGCACTTAGCCTAGAGAACCAGATTCAACTCAATGTACTCGCAAATAGAAAATTGTTTCTCTATCCCTACAGATGATTTCTAACATTCATCTACAATTCACAAACATGTAAATGACATCCATATCACAACATCCATTACTCTGAAGATTTAAAACAGGAAAGACTGCCATTTTATATTTATGGTGGAATTTTGAATTACATATGTTTGAGTCTGATCTACAACTGAGTCTCGACTCTCTCCCCTTATAGCCTACAACCAACCTTTTTTTTGCTTGGAAAAAATACAAAGATTTATGCAAGAGGGGCTCAACGAGCTTCCCTCGCAAGCTAAACTAGTGGTGTCAAATCGCCATTCAAAATGCCTATCGAAAGGGAAAATTAAAATGATGGAAATCTGATCCATCCTATCATCAACCACTTAATGATGCAGATCCATTCTGTTATCAACCACTTAATGGAGACCTTATCTCCAGCTTGTGCGAAAGCAAAATTTGGCTCTTCCAGCTTGTCCTCATTAATTTCCTAGATCATGCTTTTGATTCTCAAGGAAAAATGAGAGGGCGACGCCTCTCCCTTCCTTAAATGCACATCATGTGTGTTAATCAAATGGTGTGTGCTGAGGTGGAGCTATGATCTTGCATCAAAGTATCAATATTTTACCATACCATGTATCAACCATGTACATCAACAATTCACATCAATACATGTACCAATAATGTATCTCAACCATATACCATATCACTCAATCATGCCATAGACCATGCACCATAGGATATATCAAGCAAGTACCATCAATGGTGTACCTCAAAAGATTACCAACATCACTAAGAGATGTATCTCATACATGTGTTTTCATATACCAAGTGTGTCCCTCAACAATTTATCAATATCAATGAAAATCATACACCATGTTTCAATGCTTCAAGAGTATACCAAGAATAAGCTTATGCATGTACCATAGCATCATCACCTTGTAACCAAACCAGATACCAAGATACCAATACAACCATGATGTACTACTCATCAATGTACCATACCAATATCACCAATATGTACCATGCATCAACAAGACATGCCTCTCAAGCATGTACCATACCATTACCAAGAATAAGAGATAATCACATAAGCATACATGTAACCTGTAGTTGACTTGTTTTACTGTAATACTAACTTGTAACTCTTCCATAGCCTTCATCATCCTGGTACCAACATTTCCCTCAAATTTTCCTTAGACTCATGGGACTAAGATTCCCTCTCACGCGAAGCCTCGCGTGATGTTCCGTAGGAAACCCGTAGGGGTGCCTCGCAGGACACCCTATGCTTGACCTGTGAGGACTGACCTAATTAGGGTTTCAAATAAACCCTAGCACTTTTCATCTCTGAAACTTTCACTCTTTCCTCGCACTTTATCCGTTTTCTTAGAATTTTCGTCAGATTCTCCAATAAACCAAAATATTAGACCATAACATTCACAAGATATATATTCAATGTAAGTGTTTGTGTTTATCAGAGACTCCTTGAGGTGTATTTATACTTTTTATAGGAAACCCTTTTCCTTATTCTTAGGGATTCTTGACTTTCTTGTTGCAACCACTTTACCAATTCATTAATTGACTTGTAACTATTTAGGGGATTCTTGACCATTCTTCGGGGCTTCCAACATTACAAGGCCATATCTCCTCAATCGTGAGGAACCATGTGGCGTACCACCTATCATCGGAAACAACATGATGAGGACTATCCATATATAAGTGTCTTACCTGCATTTACAATGTCCTTCATGTCCATATTGTTGATTATTATGGTTAGATGACGCATGTAGTTCATTTCATTTTTTGTTTAGCATTAACTAAACCATAACCATTTGTAGCAACAATAAAAGTTGTAGTAAACCAAGATCACAAGAACAATAACCATGCACAAGAACACAAGAAATATCCTGGGAAAACCCTTCTCAAAAAGGGATAAAAACCCATCAATCCTTTGCTATATTCTCAAGAGAAGATCCACCATTCCACCACCAAACCTAGCACATAATAGGGTGCTTCTATGACTGAGAAAAATAAGTCCTAGAGAACTATGAATTTTAGTCCTCATAATTTCAGACCACAACTTCTGAAATCATGATATGACACAATATTGAGTGTGAACCACAATAGGGATCCACCTTTATTTATACAATAACTGACACAACAATAGGTGTGTCTATTGGCACAATAGGTTCGACCTCAATAACTTAATAATATAATAAATATAATTAATAATTACACAATATTAATTACCTTTACATGGTGGGGCCGACTTGTACCTCTTACAACACAATTAAGGTTTTACAAAAGTTTCACTCTCTGACAATATAGCAAGGGATCTCACACGTCCACTAGTGCTCAGCCACTAGGGACACGTCCACCTGTGCTCAGCCACAAGGACATCATAATCAATATATATTTATCTTAACTGAGTCCATAAGAGAATCATCTAGAGTCCCATATCAATCCTGACTCAATTGAGTCCATAAGAGTACAAAGGCAGGAGACCACGTCAACTCAACTCTCACACAGAGGAGAACGATACACCCATCACATGGGTACACCCAACACTGGGGGATGACTCAACTCTCACATAGAGGAGAACGATGCACCCCATGACATGGGCATTCACAACACTAGGCTCTCTCACAGGTCGACTCAACTCAGTCATAGAGGAGAACTTATCCTGGAGAATGTCACGCGGCGTTGCAATCATCAACACTCGCTCTTAGCTAGGGAGGCATTCTCCACCAGGCCAAGTCTCTCACGGAAGTAATTGAACTTCATCTTGGCAAGAGGTTTGGTGAAGATATATATAATATGATCATGTGTAGGAAGGTATTGCATGTGTACTTCTTTCCTCTGCACCATGTCTCTGATATAATGGTATTTGATCTCAATTATGTTTCAATTTATCATGAAACACAGGATTCTCTGAGAGCTTCACACATTGCTAGTTATCACAATGAATAATGGTAATATAGGTTTGGATCATCAACACACTTTCTGAATCCAAAACTCATCAGGAATCCATCCATCTTCTCGTACCAAGCACGAGGTGCCTTCTTTAGTCCATACAGGGCTTTCTTCAACCTGCACACATGAGATTTTTTCTCATGTATCACGAATCCATCTAGTTGCCCAATGTAAAATTATTACTCAATCTCACCATTGAGAAAGGTTTTCTTTACATCCATATAATGTATTTTCCAACCCATGGATGCAACTAGTGCAATGATAGTATGAATCGAATTATAACGGGCTACAGGAGAAAACGTCTCCTCATAATCAATTCCCTCCACCTGTGAGAATCATTTGGACACAAATCTTGCTTTGTACTTATCAACACTTCCATCATGTTGATTTTTCAATAATCAAGGTTAATCATGAAGTTAATTCCATTTCTAGCATTTAACCATAACCATTAATGTTGCAGCAACCAATATCACAAGAAGAATCACCATGCACAAGAACACAAGAAGTATCCTGGGAAACCCTTCTCAACAAGGGAAAAAAACCAGCCAAATCCTTTGCTATATTCTTCAGAAGAAATAATTTCACCACCAAGAAAACCTAGCACACAAGAGGGTTCTCAAACCCTAGAATACTAGCGCCCAAGAGAGGTGTACACTTTTCCCAAGAAGGTGTACTTTTTGAAATTTCCAAACTCACATGAAAGATATATTTCTCAATGGGGAATTTACCTTTACTTATACTAGACTTAGCCTATCATCAAAAGTGTCTATTGACACAACATGGCCAACCTCACTATCTTATAATATAATTAAATTAACCAGATTAATTACCTTTTACATTAAATACCAGTCACATTAAGGTGGGGCCGACCTGTACCCTTTACATTGTAATTAGGGTTACAGGCAGGTTTTACTCTTGAACAAAATATAGCAAGGGATCTAATACACCCAATAGTGCTCATCCACTATGAGAAAATCCATAGGGATGTTCATATTTCTAGATCACTGCATTACACAGAAGAACCACTTCTTCACTAGTGTTCGACCACTAGGATCACGTTCACCTGTGCTCATCCACAGGCACGTCCACTCAACAGATATTATTTCCCACTCCATTACACAGGAGAGTCATCTAGAGTTTCTCATCAACTCTTCTTCTCAAAGGAGGCTAATACATCATCTTCATTTCTGTTCTCATGACGATGCACCCAACACTTTGGGATTTCACACGTTCACCTTGTGCTCAGCCACAGGCATGTCCAACTCTGCAGATCACCTTTCTCACTATGTTACATAGGAGAATCATTTGGAGTTCTTCTCAACTCTATATATGGAGGAGGTCATCTCTATGTTCCATATTTGTCTCAGATAGGAACCACACACCCTTCTCAGGGGCTTTCTCCCAGGTTCGTAAGCTGGAGAATGTATCATATAGTTGCAATGATCCACATCTCACATGTTTGTAATATGGAGAATGTCTCACGTATCTGCAATCATCAGCACTCCCTCTCATCTAGGGATGCATTCTTCATCATGCCAAATCTCACACGGATGTACTTTGAATTTTGTCTTGGCTGGATTCATCAACACTCCCTCTCAACTAGGGAGGCATTCTTCACCAAGTTAGTTTGGTGAAGATGTCTACAATCTTCTCATGTGTAGGAAGCTATTGCATGTGTACGATTTTCCTCTACATCATATCTCTGATATAAGGATATTTCATCTCATCGTGTTTTGATCCATTAGGAAACATTGGGTTCTCAAGGATATTTACACACAACTCTTGGTTATCATCCCAGGATCCATCTCATGGTCAAGTAAATTTGTCAGAAGATTGTGAAGCCGCATTGCTTCACACACTCGATGTTATATACCTTACCTCTGTTGTACTCAAGGCCACAGAGTTTTGTTTCCTGCTGCATCAGGACACCATGGAAAACTTCACAGTATAACATCAAATAGATGTGCTCTTATGGTGCACTGTACTTTCTTCTCAATATGAATAGGCATATCCTGCAAAATCAGGTTCAAATTGGAGGCATATCTCAGGCCATATCTAACTGTGCCTCGTATATATCTCAATACATGTTTTGTTGTTGTCTAGTGAGTCTGTCTTGGTTGACTCATGAAATGACTAAGCACATTCACTCCATGGCATGAATCAGGTCTATTTTTAACCAGATACATCAGTGATCCAATCATTTGTGGATTATCCTCTTATGAATCATCATCAATCTTCTTCTTTAAATCCATCACAGTGGATTTTTCATTCTGTCATAATGAACTTCTTTAATATTTTCACTGTATATTTTCCTTGAATCGGGAAAATCTCATCGGTCCTTTGTCATACTTCTTGTCTCAAGAAGTAGTGCATCATACTTAGATTCTTCATATCGAATTCAGAATTCAAGGATTACTTGTATCCAACAACAAGGATTTTTGAATAAGTCATCAAAATCAGGCTCTCGTCACCAACAGTGTAATGATATAGGTTTGGATCAACAACACTCTTGCTGAAATCCAAACTCATCAAGAATATATCTATCTGATATAGTTTCCAAATCATGGATGGTAGTACATATGGAAGTGTATCGATTTTATTGGATCAAGTGTCTCATCGTAGACAACTCCCTCTATTTGTGAGAAACCTTTGGCTATAGATCTTGTTTTGTATTTCTCGACACTTCCATCAATTGCATGCTTGATCTTATATATCCACTTGGAATTTACCACAAACTTCCCTTCTGGTCCCTGAATAATATCTTATACATAATTATTTAAGATATATTGGTATTCTTTTGTTATGGCATCTTTCCATACCTATTCTCCTATTGATTCTCTAAGACAAGGAGGCTCAACATCAATGAAGTGGCTCATGACTGAAGGATAGCTTGAAAATATCTTTTACTTTCTCAGGATGTGCCTTGAGAGGATTGTATGTTTCTCTTCCTCTTGCAGAGTGAGTCTAGGTAAGCCTTTTATTCCCTACTGCAATATCTCTGACCATATCAACCGGAGCAACTAGATCAACTAGAATAATGTTTGTCTCCCTATGAACTGTTGAAGGGGGAGAAGTTATTGTCTTACTGTCAATCTCCATCTGAGATTCTCTAGATCTTTGAAAGACTATCTCTTCTTCAAGGGAAACGTCTCTACTTGTCTCAATTTGTCTCTGACCAGGGATGTTGATCTGGAATATCTTTGAAGATTCATTGTATCCTTTCTTTATAAAGGATCTATCTTGGACTTCTTCTCTTTGGGTACATGAAAATTCACTGGGCACCCAAATATCCCGAAGTGTTCAATCTCAGGCTTCACTCCGGTGAAGGCCTCTTTGGGAGTTATGTTTTTCAAATTCTATTGAAGACTCTTATTCTGAACATATATTGTGTCATGCATGCTTCTTCCCATAGAATCATAGAAATATTATGATCATGTATTATTGCATTAGTTTCCCCAATGATGGTTCCATTCTTCCTCTTTCTCAAATGGTTTTGACTCCCTCTGAGTCAAGTGGATTCCTATGAAGGATAAACATATTCCTTTGTTTGTTAACCTGTCTGGAACAAGAAAACAAGAGGAACCAAAACAATAATATCTCCTAAAGGAGAATAATGAGTGCATCTCTAGAACTTAAAACAATTTAGGGATTGTTGTCACATCTACAACACCTACTTGTAATGTATACAACTTTAGAAATATAGGTTAGAGGAATGAAAATTTCAACAATCAAACCTGGAGTCTTCACTTTGAGTGTGTTGTTCCTATGAATGCATTGAGATCCATCTGGATCCATGACTTAAAAAAAAATTCCCTTCGTCCTGTAATTACCCTCATGACAATGATACAAATAATATATATACAAGTGCATACATGAGGGTGTTGATATGATTTCTCCAATGGCACATGGTTGATCTTTGTCCTTTGACATCTTCATGAAGGAGGTATGTCACAGTGACACATTTTTGTATCACCCACAATAAGTCTTCCTTTGAAGTATTTTTCTTTAACGAACTTGAAGTTGCTAGATCCATCAAGCTTATCTTCCATCATTGTTTTGTTCATCATAATTTTAGATTCTTCACAACCCTTTCTCAACTGGACTAGAAAACCTAATGGCTAGGCTAGGCTAGAACTTTTAGGTTTTATTGGACTTATGACTGCTAAAAATAATCCTTTGAAATATAGTTGAACACTGGTGAGCTAAAGAGTTCCTTCAATGAGTTGCAAAAACCCTAATACTGAGATTTCCGCAGAAATTAGCGAAACCCAAAAACCCTAGGGCCAAAATTTTAAAATGCTCGGATTTTCAATATAAACCTTGTCGGAGGTACGCTGAAGGAGGATGTACACTCCTATGCTATTTTTATCCCCAATTTCCAAGTGCTAAGTGTTGAAAACCTCCAGAAGAGCATGCCATACAATTTTTTTGGGAACCCTAGGAGGGTCGTACGGTTTCTACAGAAGAGAGAGAGGATGGCTGAAAGTTGTTTGTGAAATGGGTTCTTCAAGAAATATGCTTTGAAACCATGTTGATTTTTCAATAATAAAGGTTAAGTATGAAGTTCATTCCATTTCTATAATTTAACCATAACCATTAATTTTCCAGCAACCAAGATCACAAGAAGAAGTACCATGCACAAGAACACAAGAAGTATCCTAGGAAACCCTTCTCAACAAGGGAAGAAAACCTAGCCAAATCCTTTGCTATATTCTTCAAAATAAATACTTTCACCACCAATAAAACCTATCACACAAGAGGATTCTCAAACCCTAGAATACTAGCACCCAAGAGAGGTGCAGACTTTTCCCAAGAAGCTGTACTTGCTGAAATTTCCAAACTCACATGAAAGATATATTTATCAATGGGGAATTTACCTTTACTTATACTAGACTTATCCTATCAACAGAAGTGTCTATTGGCACAACAGGGTCGACCTTACTAGCTTATAATATAATTAATATTAACCGTATTAATTATCTTTTACATTAATTACCAGTCACAATAAGGTGGGGTCAACCTGTACCCTTTACATTACAATTAGGGTTACAGGAAGGTCTGACTCTTGAAACAATATATCAAGGGATCGGATACACCTACTAGTGTTCATCCACTAGGGGAACATCCATAGGGATTTCCATATCTATGGCTCACTACATTACAAAGAAGAACCACTTCTTCACTAGCGCTCGACCACTAGGATCACGTTCACCTGTGCTCGTCCACAAGCACGTCCACTCAACATATTTTCCTTCCCACTGCATTACACAAGAGATTTATATGGATTTTCTCATCAACTCTTATACTAAGAGGAGGCTAATACATCATCTTCATTTATGTTCTCATGATGATGCACCCATCACTTTGGTATTTCACATGTTCACCTTGTGCTCAACAACATGCACGTCCAACTCTGCAGATCACCTTTCTGATTGTATTACACAGGAGAATCATATGGAGTTCTTCTCAACTCTTTGTATGGAGGAGGTCATCTCTACGTTCCAACTTTGTCTCAGATAGGAACCACACACCCTTCTCAGGGGATTTCTCTCAGGTTTGTAAGCTGGAGAATTTCTCAGATAGATGCAATGATCCACATCTCATAGGTTTGTAATCTAGAGAATGTCTCACATAGCTGCAATCATCAACACATCAATTTCATAATTGATCTTATAGATACACTTGGAAGTCACTACAGACTTACCTTCTGGTCTCGGAACAATATCCCATACATAATTATTCGTGATGGATTGATACTCTTTTGTCATGGCATCTTTCCATACCTTCTTACTTGTTGCTTCTCCATGACAGGAAGGCTCAGTATTAATTATGTGGCTCATAGCTGAAATGTAACTCGAAAATCTATGTGGTATCTTGCTCTCTCGGAATGTGCCTCGAGGAGTTGCATGTCCCTCTACACAGTTTGTAGATCCCAGGAAAGCCTTTTATGTCCCACTGCAATGTATTTGGGAACATCAATTGGAGCTACAGGATCAACTGTATCCACTGGATCAATAATTGTATCCCTTTGAACTATTGAAGGGGGAGAACGTGATTCCCTCTTCTCATTGTTTGACACCCTCTCAGTCAGGTGACTCCCTCTAAATTCGGAAGGATACACATCTTCCTTTCTTGGTGTTGTTAACCTGGAGACATCCCATGTCTCCTCAGGTCCTCTACTACTTCTACAGAAATGTTTTGGCCACCCATACTAGGATAATAACCAATATAACCTCCCATAGGGATAAAAATCAAAATGGCCTCTTGTGCCAGAATAATAACCAACCAAGAAAATTTGGACTCCCATACCAGGGATCATGGTCCTCCAATAATTAAATAAGAAAAATTTTCCTCGTGTACTAGGATAATAACCAAGATGGCCTCCCATAGGGATAACAACCAAAATGGCCTACTGTACTAGGATAACAACCAACCAATAAAAATGGAATCTCGTACCATGGATAATGGTCCAAGTCACGAGGGCTCCCACACCAGGGATAATACCCTTCATTATCAAAATGAAAGCAAATACAGAGTAATGAAATAAGATAAGGAATGTAGTACAATACTTACCTTAGTTTGCAATCATGCTTAATCTTGCTTTCGGTCCTCCTGAGAAAGTTGAGATAGAGAAGAACTCCTCGTCGTTCTTTCTTCCATTCCTTGACTTCTCTTAAGGTGGATAATGTTGTTTTCTTTGCAAATTACTAGCTTCAAGTCTATTCTCCTTGAATAATGTGCACTTATATAACACACTCAAAACTCACATCAAGGATCATTCTTGAAATCTACAACGTACCTCTCACATCAATTGTCTTCAAGCTTTCATTATTTGGACAGTACTTTATGTTTGATAATTTTTCAAATGTGTCATCTATCACATCATCTTCATAGCTCACCCAGAATTAGCACCTAGCCGTGTATCTTCACATCTCAATTTGGAGCAAACCCATTGGCAAACTAGAATAGAACCCAGTTATATGATAAGTGAACTGGAGTATAGGTTATCACTAGATGAAATACGAACAAAAAACAATTTACAATTAATTGACAGATTGGTATGTGCAATAATTTTGGCCTATCCCTTCAACATATAGGTCCACAAGGCCCTTGAAATATTTTGATTTGATGGAAACATCCAACTCAGTCACACAACTAGCATTTTACATCACGAGATTAAAGAGGTGAAAGCACTCACTGTTGCATATGTCAATAACCAATTCATCTAGTAGACATATTCATGCAATCCCATAATTAAAATACAATATTTTATCATGTCCTCTTTCTCCTTTACTATATGATAGAGAACTATTTGTAATAAGTTCCCACACCATAAACATATATGTAAATAACTAAAACATCATTTAGGCTACCTCAAAAAGAATACCACAGAAGTTGCTACAGGTCTGAAATTGTACTTAATAGGTATGGACAATTCACCTTCAACATGCATGAACAACACTTAGATACTTTTCCTTAAATCCTCAGATTTTTGTTGCCTCAGAACAACCTTGGAATAGGCCCAACTTTGTTACAAAACTTCCTTTATATTTTCTTCAAAACTATCATAAGCTTGCTCAGAAATCATCCATAAGTTTGTTGGAATATAAATAAAAAATTACTTATAAAATTTATGGAATATGCCTCTGAAAACTATCATAGACTTGGCTTGTAATGCATTTCAGAATTTACTTTTAGATCTTCAAACTTCCACAAAAATTTGGTCACTTGAAACTAGGCTTAGTCTTTGTCATAGAGTTTCCTCCAAAACATCACGAAAGTTGTTATAGATGTGTTTCCACACGTCTCCTTAAAATGTGTTGCCACAAGTCTGCGATTAGTTCTCCTTCTATCTGTGTCATCTTCAACCAGGCATGCGTCCACCCAATCTTGGACAGTTGGTTTTTAGGGTCCTATGTGACAGCCTTAGAGGTGTCTCTCCCTACTGCGGTCTGCTTTAACCAGGGCTCAACTAGCTCTAAATTTTATTATAGGGGTTTTGCCCCTTTCTTATACCAGCAGAAAAGGTTCTATCATCCCTTAACCTTCACATCCTTCCTTCAAACTTGTGCAAGTGATATTCTTCAAGTAATTTCTCTAAAACCATGTTGTGTTTTATGGTTAGCTGATGCATGTAGTTTATTTCATTTATTTTTTTAGCATTAACTCAAGCATAACCATTTGCAACAACAATACAAGCTGTAGTAAACCAAGATCACAAGAAGAATAGCCATGCACAAGAACACAATAAATATTTTGGGAAAACCCTTCTCAACAAGGGATAAAAACCCAACAATCCTTTGTTATATTCTCAAGAGAATATCCACCATTCCATCACCAAACCTAGCACACAATAGGGTGTTGGTATGACTAAGAACACTAACTCCTAGAGAACTGTGAATTTCAATCCTCATAATTTCATACCACAACTTCTAAAATCATGAGATGACACAATAATGAGTGTGATCCACCTTTATTTATACAATAACTGACACAACAAAAGGTGTGTTTATTGGCACAATAGGGCGTAACTCAATAAATTAATAATATAATTAATAATTACACAATATTAATTATGTTTACATGGTGGGGCCGACTTGTACCCTTTACAACACAATTTGGGTTTTACCAAAGTTTCACTCTCTGAAATTATAGCAAGGGGTCTCATATGCCCACTAGTGCTCAGCCACTAGGGACACATCCACTTGTTCTCAACCATAGGGACATCATACTCAACAAATCTCTATCTCAACTGAGTCCACAGGAGAATCATCTTGAGTACCATCTCAATCCTAACTCAACTGAGTCCACAGGAGTACAAAGGCAGGAGACCACATTGACTCAACTCTCACATTGTTGGAATGGGGGGAGACCCAAGGTTCAACTCTAATAGCGCACCAACAAGACCTAACTATTGGCCCTTTCAGAAACACCTACGGATCATATGCAGTCTCACCCAAAGTAGAAATAGGGGGTTGCAGGACACATGTGTCTACAACTAGAGGAAATGAAAGTGTATTCAAAATAACAACACACAGATATCTAGTTATTATTTACCAACTTAAACCTACTTCGCACGGCTATATCTCAGATCTAGCACAATAATACAGTAACAAAATAACATAAGGAAAAGAACGCAACATCAATCACACACAGCAACAAGATATACGTGGTTCACCCTCTCCTTAGGGCTACATCCACAAAACTGTTTCTTGATATATTATATGAAAACATACAGTTCTATCTATGCACTTATCTTACAGATCTCTCTCTCTTTCCCT
This sequence comes from Picea engelmannii, assembly GCA_009831015.1. Classification (NCBI taxonomy): domain Eukaryota; kingdom Viridiplantae; phylum Streptophyta; class Pinopsida; order Pinales; family Pinaceae; genus Picea; species Picea engelmannii. The sequence continues at coordinate 167,885 of ML799257.1, forward strand.
TCTTCTCTCCCCTCTTTACGCACCCAGCTGCAAGGTTGATCTTCACACCCAGCTGAAGATCTTACAATACAAGAATATTCTCACAACACAATACTCTCCTCCCGTAACAACAATAATCACTCTCTTAACCCACAATGACGAACTCAGAATGAACCCATCCCAGGTCCTCTAGACCTTTATTTATACATTACATGGCAATCGTCTAGGTGTCAAAGCCCTAGATCCCAAAACTCTAGGTCCACTTAACCCACGTTTTCAAGGCTTCGCTAGCCTGTCTTTCCTTATTTCCCATGAGGTTATCCACAACATCCATTGGTGGATTTTTCCACTTGTTGAGTTGTCCATGATCCATATTCCTTGCTAATCTGTCTTCCTTGATCTTGTCATTCAATGGCTCGTTTTACCTTACTTCAATCCTTCTTTTTTGCTTCTTAGACCACTTCGACTCATTCTAAATCAATGTGCCTTCTGCGCAGTTTGTACTTCTCCTTTATTCCTTAATATTCACTTTCTTCCATAACCAAGGGCCAACAGGCCCTCAACACTCACATATGAATCGTCTCGAGGCACTGCAAGTATGAACCTTTTGTTTTACTTCGACTTCAAACTACGCAGAGTAGCTTGTTCTCTCTGCTATGTTCCTCCCTTCCTTGTGTAGACTATCTTTTCTATCTGGTACCCAGTTTCAACTGCACCTGGTAACTAGACCCTTCTTCTTCTACTTTTACTGAGAGATGTGAGGCAATTGGTTGGCATAGTACAATTTTAACCTGCTCCCATTCACTAAACCTTCCTTCCATTCTCCATTCAAAGTCTTCAACTTTGTAACTCCTCCTTCTGTAACATAGGCAACCTCATATGGACCAAGACAATGTGTCCTGAACTTCTCTGGATGTTTCATGAAATGGTTTTCATATACCAATACCAGATCTCCTTGCTTAAATGATTTATTCTTGATGTGTTTTTCATGGTAAGCCTTTTCTCGTTCCTTTTGTACCTTTTGATGGAATCCTGCAATAAAACTATCTTCCTCTAGTTCTACCAACTGTGTGAGCCTGTTTTGAACAGTGCAAGTGTCATCCATATCTTTCAATGCTGCAATTCTTAGACTAGGAACCAAATATTCCATAGGTACCACTGCTTCCAGACCATAAACCAACTTGAAGGGAGTCTACATTGTCAGTTTCTTGCAAGTGGTTCTATAAACCCATAATATTGTTGGTACTCTCAAATCCCAATCATCTCTATTCAAACTGAAAATCTTCGTCAGCGCTGTCTCCAAGATCTTATTGAAAGATTTGACTGTACCATTCGCTTGTGGGTAGTATGACGTACTCCTTTGATGATGAAATTCAAATTCCTGAGTTAAGGCTTCAATAGTCTTATTAATAAAGTTTGTACCTTGATCGCTTATCAAGGTCTTCGGGCATCCAAATCGGGTTATGATATCATCAAATATGAATCACGCAGCTATAGTTGCACTACAGTCCTTAACTTATCTTTCTTATGCTCATCTAGTAAAATATTATGTCACAGTGATGATGTAATGAGGTCCTGTGTGCTTTCCTGGTGGGTTGATAGGTCCCACAAAATCAATGGCCCATTTCTCAAATTCTTGTAATGCTAATTTCGGTGCTAAAGGCATCTCATCTCTTCTGGAACGTTTCCCAACTCTTTGGCATACATCGCAGGCTCTGTAGTATTCATTAGCATCTATTGCCCCTTGGGTATGGAAGTAAGCGAAGAGTAAAGAAGAAAAGATAGAATGCAAACTGCGTGGAAGACACAGTGACTGATACTGGGTCGAAGTGAGTAGAAGAGCAAGTAAATATGGAGCGAAGTAAAGATTGAGATCGAGGGTGACAGATCAGCAAGGAAGACAGATCATGGACAACTCAGCAAGAAGAAAAATCCACCATTGGATGCTTTGGAGCACCGCATGAGAAGGAAAGACAGGCTGGTGAAGCCATGAAAACGTGGGTCAAGTTGACCTAGGGTTTTAGACACCTAGGGTTTTGGTATCTAGGTTTTTGACACTTAGGTTTTGGCCTAAGGCTATCAGTGAGCTATTGTAATGTATAAATAAAGTTCAAGAGGACCTGGGATGGGTTGTTGTTTTTGATGTTGTCATTATCATTGTTGTTATTGTTCATTCCAAGTTTTTTAAGAGTGGTTATTGTAGTGATAGAGAGAAGCATTGAGGAGTGAGGGAAGCCTCTGTTGTAAGATCTTCAGCTGGGTGCGAAGATCAACCCTGCAACTGGGTGCGCGGGGAGGGAAGATAGAGAGAAAGATATAATATCTTCTAGCTAAGAGAGCATATAAGAATTGTATGCTTTCACCTTAATATATTATAAAGCACAGTTCTGTGGACGTAGCCCTAGGGAGAGGGTGAACCACATACATCTTTGTGTTGTGTGTGTTTGATGTTGTGTTCTCTTTTTTATAGATATATTGTTATTTCACAATTGTGTTAGATCTGATAGATAGTTGTGTGAAGTAGATCTAAGCTAGCAATTGATATCTAGATGTTGTGTTGTTCTTATATCAGATCCACTTTGTATTCCCTTGGTTGTAAACAATTGTGTCCTGCAACCCCCCATAGCTACTTCGGGTGAGACTGCATCTTCCTCGTAGGTGTTGTTGAAAGGGCCAGTAGTTAGATCTTTTTGGTGCGCTCTTGTATTTGAACCCTGGGTCTGCCCCTATGCCAACAAATGGTTCCGTTGTTGGGACGAGAATATTCTTGAGGGAATGTCAAGGCGGTTTCCATCGAAGATAGAGATTCATAAGTGGATAGAAGATCAAGAAAAGGACTTCATTGAAGCCCAGAAAAAGAACCCTAATCTTAGTACAAAGGATTGGTTGGGAAGATATATCTTTACTGATATACATGAGATTTTCTTTGGAGGAATCCATTAGGAGCTATATGAGTGGCTAGCTAGGTTAGAAGATACCCAGTTTGAGATCAAATCAAGAACCCCTGTGGTTTGGACATCGACGTTGATCAAGAAGATCAAGAGAGTTGATAATGTTGTGTCAAGAGAAGTAGATCACTGGTTTGATTCCACCATTGGAGGGTACATCATCGAGTTTGTTGTTGAAAGAGTAGAGTCATATAGTCAAGCCGAGAGGTACTTCTTTAAGGGACCCAAAGGAAAATGTTTACACTTTTTAAAGTTGAAGATCAAGATGCTATTGCATGAGAAGAACATCTTAAAGGTACAATAGTTGGTAGGATTGGAAAAGGCTAATGGTCAAGAACTCGGATAGCGATAGAAACATAGAGGTTGGACATACACGCAGTGGGAGAGTGTTCAAATAATTTACTCTTGCAAACCTGTTTAATCAAAACTATTGGGACGAGGGTTTCTACAGTGGAGAAGAGGCAGATCTAACAGACGAAGAGCATTCAGAATCCTCTAGGGAAAAGGAAGGGAAAGCTAAAGAACCTCACCGGGAAGAGCCAAAAACTTTAGGAACTGCGTCGACTTCTTAAGTGAGTACTATTATTCCTCTTGTTGTTTTAGTAGCATTAAGCAACCAGAATAATCAAAGTCACCAGAGCACTCAAAGCACTATCACTAGAATTCCACCACATATTCAGTCAGGAAGCCTAGGAATATCTATGGCAGATGCTATGAGGTTACCCACCTTCAGAGGAGATGGATCTAAAGATCCTTATAAACATTGGTTTCTATGCAAAGCTATGTGGAGTATTAAAAATATCACCAACGAAGCTGTTAAACGAGCTCAGTTTAGTACTAACCTGAGAGATCGTACGTTGAGATGGTACATGAAATTTGTCCAAGGGGATGCACCTAAACCACTGAATCTCATTAAGACTGCGCTAATTTCTGAATTAAAGAAACCTAAGTCAGAGTCATAGTTCATTACATAACTAAAAGAAATCAAGTAGAGAATAGTTGAACCTGTGTGGGAGTTTGATCAGAGATTTAAGACCTTGACAGGCCATTTGATTTTTCAGATTCCAGACGAGCAGAACAAGGAGTGGTTCATTGTTTCCCTCTTACTACACATCAGAGTTCCTCTGATCCAACAAAATGTTTCTTCGTAGGCGGATGCATTTGATATCACCATGAAGTTAGAATCAACCGCTATGGGAGAGTCTAGCTCAGGTATGAGTCAAATCTTGAGTCATCTAACTAGTTTATCTTTGCAGGTCAAAGATATGAAGAAAGATAAGGGAAAATATAAAAGAGAATATATCTGGTGCATTAGATGTAAATCAGAAGTCCATGACAAGGAGCATTGTCCCCTATTTCGTGATTTTTTGGCATCTAGAGCCCCAAGTCCATTAAAGAAATTTACCTTACCATAGTGCGAGGTATGTAGAAATAGACATCACCCTGGTGAATGCTACTACATGCAAAAATATGTTCAAACACACACAAATCTATATTGCACGTTCTGTAAGTCAGTGGGGCATGATGATATGGATTGTAGGGCCTATAAACTCATGCATGAAATGTCAAGGGATATATACAAAATTCAAGGCGAAGTGCAGCAATAAGGAAACACTACGCAATATAATTCCCCAGGAAGAGGAAACTTCAACACTCGTGGTGGATTCAGAGGAGGAGGATGAGGAGGAGGTATGGGTCGAGATAGGGGCCAATTAATTTGTTATAATTGCACACAACCAAGACACTTAGCAAGGGACTGTTAGCACCCTTGTACCACTTGCATCTACTGCAGCTCATTCAAACATGTTATCGAAGATTGTCCTGTGTTGCTAGCCAAAATTCAAGAGAGATGAGGACCTCATCAGAACCCGCAAGTGCAACTGATATATGTTGAACCTCCTGGAGAGGACCCAAGGAAAGACTATAGAAGAATCAGGAGTCAAGAAATCTGCAGAGAAGACATGAGTTTTCAATGAAAAGAAATAAAAAAAAATATTTGAGGAGGAAAGAAAAGAATTCGGGAGAGACCAAGGTTCTTCATCGAAGATATGACCAGAATTAAGAGAATGTGTAATGCCTCTGGCATTCAATCAGTCTGCTCTTCCAAGAGAAGGAAAAGAGGTGAGAAAAATCGTGTAATTATTATATACTTGTATTAAGTTGATTTAGGATGAAAGCGTTGTACAAGAGATACAAAATTTAATCAGACAGTATGAGCTAGGAAAGATAGATCCCTTGTTGAATAGAGCAGTACACCAAGTCTCTAAAAAGAAAAGGAAAAATAAGGAACTACACCTGAATGCTCAAATTGGAGAGTATGATATCGACTATGTGGTCCTCGACTTAGGGTCAGAGGTCAATGTCATGATGAAGAAGACTTGGGAACTGATGGGAAAACCTAAGCTGATCTATTCCCATACAAGGCTTAGGATGACTAATCAACAAGTTGTAAGCCCCTTTGGAATATTGTAACATGTCCATGTGGACATTGATGGAGTAAGGATGTTTGCATACTTCGAGGTGATTGAGATAGTTGATGATAGTTTTCCTTACCCTGCACTGTTAGGAATTGATTGGGCTTTCAATAATTCCACTGTGGTTGATTTAAAGAAAAGAAGAATGAAGTCTGAAGGATATGGCCTTAGGGTCATTGCACCTTTATATCTCGATGATGGTCATAGATACACATAACCCATCATAGAAGAAGACCATGCATATGAACTAGAAAACATATACAAAATAACAGCCAGACAGTAGGATTACATTAATCCTACAGTGGATGGTAACCTAAGTTGGAGAAGTGACAACACATGTTCATCATATTCAGAAGAAGCACTAGAGAACTGGAAGAACAAAATGTATGAATTATCTACAAGGAGATGTGCCAGATTAACCCAAGAAGTTCACTGGATTGGCACAACAGTAAGTAACTTGCCAACCTTTGATGGTCTGAATCATTTAGAAGCATTCTTGTTGGACTTTGAAGAAATTGTGCCAACACAAAAAATATTGTTGGCAATGGATGAGGCCTTGAAAGAAACTCTAGCAAGATGTTGGGGGACACACAAAAACAACATTACAGACTGGGTACAATGTCGCACTTTGATGACAGTGCGGTTTTCACAGCAAGTAGAAGGCTGCGAAGCTAGGTACACAGGTCGAAGTTGTCCAAAGGACCATGTGCGAAGTTGCGAGGAAGCCTAGAGAAGCATTCCTAAAGAGCACTGGTTGCACAAATTTATCAACACACTAAAACAGAAAATGGTTACTACACCTATTCTGGTTTTCCCAGATTGGAGCAAGGAATTTCATGTGCATGTCGATGCATCTTCTATTGCATTAGGAGTTATGTTAGCACAACCGAGAGATGGAGACATTGACCACCCGTTAGACTTTGCTAGCAGGAAGCTATCAACAGCTGATATTAATTACACCACCACTAAGAGAGAAGGGTTAGCCATGGTGTATGTGCTACAAAATTTTTGCCACTACTTGTTGGGAGGACACTTTAAAATGTTTACTGATCACTCTGCACTGAAATACCTAGTCAACAAGCCAATGTTGGGGGGGAGAATATGAAGATGGCTTCTGATATTTCAGGAATATGATTTTGAGATCGTGGTTAATCCAGGCAAAATGAACAAAGGTCTTGACCACTTATCATGGTTGGAACATGGAGAAGAGCCTACTATTTTGGAGGATACACTGTTGAATGCACAGTTGTTGGCCATTAGAAAGATGGATGATCACTTCGCGAAGATATTCTAGTTCCTGTCAACATGAATGGAACCTAGTGAATATACAATCACCCAGAAGAAACAGTTGGTAGTGTGTGCTGCAAACTTTTCACTTATAGATGGACAGCTATACAATATGGGACCTGATGAGATATTCAGGAGGTGTGTTATGGAGGCAGAGAAACTATTGATCCTCAAAGAAGCTCATGAAGGCATCGCAAGAGGACACTACTTAAGAAAAGAAACAACACAGGAGGTTCTTAGAGATGGATTGTGGTGGCCTACCTTACACAAATATGCTAAGGACTATTACAGAGCCTGTGATGTATGTCAAAGATTTTGGAAACCATCTATAAGAGATGAAATGCCTTTAGCACCGCAGTTGACCCTACAAGAATTTGAGAAATGTCCCATTGACTTTGTGGGACCTATAAACCCACCAGGCAAGCGCACAAGAGCCAGATACATAATCACTACGACAGAGTACTTGACCAGATGGGCCGAAGCAAGAGAAGTTAGATATTGTAGTGCAACTATAGCTGCGTGATTCATATTTGATAACATCATAACCAGGTTTGGATGCCCGAAGATCCTTATGAGTGATCAAGGCACACATTTTATTAATAATACCATTGAAGCCTTGACTGAAGAATTTGCAGTCCATCATCAGAAGAGCACACCCTACCACTTGCAGGTGAATGGGATAGTTGAAGCATTCAATAATATCTTGGAGACAACACTGAAGAAAATTTGCAGTGTGAATAGGGATGATTGCGATTTAAGAGTAATAGCAGTACTATGGGCCTATAGAACCACTTGCAAGAAGCTAACAATGCAGACCCCCTTTAAGTTGGTTTATGGTCTCGACACAGTTGTCCCGATGGAATATTTGGTCCTAAGCCTAAGAGCCCCAACCTTTACAGATATGGATGACACTGGTGCTTTTCAAGAGAGGCTTGCGTAGTTGGTCAAACTAGAAGAAGACTGATTTATTGCAGGATTCCATCAGCAGGTACAGAAGGAAAGAGAAAAGGCCTACCATGACAGACACATCAATAAGAAGGAATTTAAGAAAGGCAATTTGTTACTGATATACGACAACAAATTCATGAAGCATCTAGGAAAGTTCAGAACACATTGGTTGGGGCCATATGAGGTTGTCTATGTCATGGAAAGAGGAGTTTCACAGTTGAAGACCTTGAATGGAGAAGGGAAGGAAGGTTTGGTGAACAGGAGTTGGTTGAAGTTGTATTATGACAACCAACTACCTCGCAGATCTCACTAAAAGAATAAGGAAAAGGATCCAGGTACCAGGTGCAGTTGAAACTGGGTACCAAACACAGGAAATACAGTCTACACACAGTGGGGAAGGAAAGAGAAGAAAGCACATGCTACTCTGTGCACCCTGAAAATGAAATAAATCAGAAAGGTCAAATCTGAAGTGCCTCGGGACGAGTCATAGGTGAGTGTTGGGGGCCTGTTGGGCCTTGGGTATGGAAGTAAGTGAAGAGTAAATAAGAAAATATAGAATGCAAACTACGTGGAAAACACGGTGACTGATATTGGGTCGAAGTGAGCAGAAGAGTAGTAAAGATGGAGTGAAGTAAGAGAAAGAAATTTGTTGGACAAGGAGATCAATGATGACATATCAACAAGGAAGATGGATCGTGGACAACTCAACAAGAAAAAAAATCCACCATTGGATGCTTTGGAGCACTGCGCGAGAAGGAAGGAAAGACAAGTTGGTGAAGCCCTAAAAACACGGGTCAAGTTGACCTAGGGTTTTATACACCTAGGGTTTTGGTATCTAGGGTTTTGACACTTAGTTTTTGGCCTAAGGTTGTCGGTGAGATATTGTAATGTATAAATAAAGGTCAAGAGGACTTGCGATGGGTTGTTGTTGTTGTTTTTGTCATCATTATTTTTGTTATTGTTCATTCCAAGTTCGTTAAGAGTGGTTATTGTAGTGAGAGAGAGAGAATCATTGAGGAGTGAGGGAATCTTGTGTTGTAAGATATTTATTTGGGTGCGAAGATCAACCCTACAGCTGGGTGCGCAGGGAGGGAAGACAGAGAGAAAGAGAGAAGATATACTAGCTAAGAGTGCAGATAAGAAGTATATGCTTTCATCTTAATATATTATAAAGCACAGTTCTGTGGACATAGCCCTAGGGAGAGGGTGAACCACGTACATATTTGTGTTGTGTGTGATTGATGTTGTGTTCTCTTGTTTATATATATATTGTTATTGCATCATTGTGTTAGATCTGATAGATAGTTGTGCGAAGTAGATCTAAGCTAGAAATTGATATCTAGATGTTTTTTTGTTCTTGTATCGGATCCACTTTGTATTCCCTTAGTTGTAGACAAATGTGTCCTGCAACCCCCCATAGCTACTTTGGGTGAGACTGCATATGCCTTAAAATTGTTTCTGAAAGGACCAGTAGTTAGGGCTTGTTGGTGTGCTCTTGGAGTTAAACCCTGGCTCTACCCCTCTGCCAGCAACATCTTTGTGTAAAGTGGGCCACCAGAGGCCAGCTCTGAGAACCTTCTGCGTTGTTTATTTTCTTACATAATTTCCTCCTGCGATGCCTTCATGTACCTCTGCCAAAATCAGTGGTCTTTCTTCCTCCATAACACATCTCCTCATGATATCATCAGGTCCCATATTATAAATTTCTCCATCCATAAGTGAAAAATATGCAGCACGAAACACCAGTTGTTTCTTCTGAATGTGTGTATATTCGTAGGGTTCCATTCCTGTTGATAGGAACTAGACTATCTCGGAAAAGTGATCATCAACCTTTCTTATGGCCAGCAACTGTGCATCTGGTAGTGTATCCTCCAAACTAGTGGGTTCCTTTCCATGTTCTAACCTAGACAAGTGGTCAATTCCCTTGTTCATCCTTCCTAGCTTGACCACAATCTCAAAATCGTATTCCTGGAATAATATTAGCCATATTCATATTATTCCACCCAACACTGGCTTGTTGACTAGGTATTTCAATGCAGTGTGATTAGTGAACATATTAAAATGTCCTCCCAACAAGTAGTGTTGAAACTTCTGTAGCGTGTACACCATGGCTAAACCTTCTCTCTCAGTGGTAGTGTAATTTATCTCATCTTTGGAGAGCTTCCTGCTAGCAAAGGCTAATGGGTGGTCAATATCTCATGCTCCTGGTTGTGCTAACACTACTCCTAATGCAATATATGAAGCTTCAACATGCACATGGAATTCCTTACTCCAATCTGAGAAAATGAGAATAGGTGCAGTGACCATCTTTTGTTTCAGTGTGTCGAATCTCTGTTGACATTCCTCTGACCATTGGAACTGGAAATCTTTCTTTAATAACTTCTCCTTAGGTGTTGTTATCTGTGCATATCCCTTGATGAACTTTCTGTAGCATCCCGTATGTCCCAGTGCAATGTGTAGTTGTCTAACCGAAGTAGGAGGAGGTAGATCAACAATGATGGAAATCTTTGAAGAATCTACCAACAACCCCTGCTTATAGACAATATGGACTATCAACACTCCAAAGGGTGAAAAGAAGATACACTTCTTTAGGTTTAGGGCAATCTGATATTTCTTACACTTATCCATCATTAGTCTTAAACATTCAATATGATTTTGCAATAAGCTAAAAATAGTCCAATCATCAAAATATTCTTCCAAATATTTATGTAAAAACTCCTTGAATGCTTCAACCACCATCCTAGAAAATATGGTTGGTGCATTATTCAATCTGAAAGGCATCACTATGTACTCAAAAGAACCCCATTTTATTGCAAATGTGATCTTATGGTGATCTTCCTTAGAAATCTTGATCTGGTGATAACCTGGAAATCCATCTGTGAAGGAGTAAACTTCCAGTCCTCCCACATTATCTAACACTTCATCAGTAAAGGGTGTAGGGAATGGATCATGTAAGCATGCATCATTCAGCTTCCTTAAATCTACACAGATTCAGATATCTCCTGACTTCTTATCTTATACCACCATAGGGATAATCCATTATGATTCTTCAACGGGTTCTATGATTCTTGCTTCCAGCATTCTTTCTAATTCTATCTTGACTTTCTTCTTATACTTGGGATTCAATCTGTACGGTCTCTTCTTTACTGGCCTTGCATCTGGTTTCAAGGGGATCTTCGTTTCTCCCATGGACCCTTTAATTCCCTTCATGTTTGTGAACTTGGTTGGAAACAAGTCCTGATATTCATGCAGTATTTTTTTGATCTTATCAATGGTGGCATCATCCCAATAATCTCCAATGTTTGCGAGCTTAGGTGCTTGCTGTGTCCCAATATTAACTTTCTTGATTTTGATCGGTTGTCCAATGAAATCTAGTTCAACTCCTCATCCTTCTATGTCTCTTTGTCCTTCAATTTCTTCGATGTTCACATTCTTGGGATCATCGTCTTCATCAGCATTGATATTGTAACAACCTTGCAGTTTTTGTAGAGGTGCAGTCCATTAATCCTCTTCTTACTCAATAGGGAGGATAGGTGCCTCCTCAAAGACTTTTTATTTTGCAGCTTGTAAAGCCTGATCTACCGTGGGGTAATGACTTTCAAATGAAAACATAGCTCAAAGTTCTGATTCATGCCGTGTCAATCTGTAGTGGTGAGGTGCAGTTCTTCTTGAAGGTACTAATTGATAGGCATTGTGTCCAAATTGTTAATGAATTTATGCACCCACTGCTCTTGAGGAATTCTTCTCCAGGATTCATCACAACTTCTCACATGGTCCTTCGAACAACTCTGACCTGTGTATCAAACTTCTCACTCTTTGATTTAGTCTAAAAAGCACACTACCATCAAAGTGCGACATTGCATCCACTCCATGATGTTCTTCTTGTGTGTTCCCCACCATCTCGTTAGAATTTCTTTCAAGGATTAGTCCAGTGCCAACAATCATTGTTGTACTGCTACAATTTCTTCAAATTATGACAAGAATGTTTCTAAATGATTTAACCCATCAAATGTGGGCATATTTCTTACTTTTGTGTGAATCCAACGAACTTCTCTGGTCAATCTAGCACACCTCCGCACATAAATTTCATACATTTTGTTCTGCCAATTCTCTAGTGCTTCTTCTGAATCTGATGAGCATGTGTTGTCACTTCACCATCTTAAATTTCCATCTGTCGTAGGATTGATGTAATCATGTTGTCTTGTTGTCAATTTATATATATTCTCTAGTTCATAAGCATGATCTTATTCTCTAATGGGTTCTATGTATCTGCGACCTTCATCAAGATCAAGAGGTGCAATGAACCTAAGGCCATCACCTTCAAATGTCATTCTTCTTTTCTTTAAGTCAACAACAATGGAATGGTTGAAAGCCCAATCAATTCCTAACAGCACAGGATAAGGACAACTATCATCAACTATCTCAATTACTTCAAAGTTGAACAACGTCCTTACCCCGTCGATGTCTACGGGGATATGCGCCAGCCTTCCAAAGGGACTTACTGCCTATTGAATAGCCATCCTGAGCCTGATAGGGGAGTAAATCAACTTAGTTTTTCCCATCAGTTCCCAAGTATGATTTGCCATAACATTGACTTATGATCCCAAGTCGAGGACCACGTAATCTATGTCATAATCTCCAATCTAAGAATTAAGGTGTATTTCCTTGTTTGTCCTTATCTTTCTAGATACTTGGTGTATTGTTCTATTCAGTGGAGGATATACCTTCCCTACATCATACTGTATGATCAAATTTTGTAGATCGTGTACATCTCTTTCATCCTTAATCAATTCAATGAACGTATATAATAAACTGACAAGCTTTCTTACCTCTTTTCCATATCCAGGCATAGCTGACTAATCGAATTCCAGAGGCATTCCACATTCTCTCACTTCTGGTTGTGCCTTTGATGAAGAATCATGATCTCTTACAAATTCTCTTCTTGCCTCTTCAAACATCTTATTTTCCTTCCTCGGATCAAACACTTGTGTTTTATCTGTAGCTCTTCTGACCCTAGATTCTTCTGTAGTATTTTCTGGAGTCACCCTGTAATCTACTCTAACAATGCCTCCTCTAGTGATAAAAACAACTCTGGGATCCTCACCGCGAGGTTCTACTAAGATTAATTGTACTTGTTGGTTTCCTCCTTGTCTCTCCTATATTTTCTCTAACAATGTTGGACAATCCTCAATAACATGTTCAAATGATTTGCATTAGCTGCAAGTGGTACAAGGGTTTCGATAGTCCCTTTCCAAGTGACATGGTTGTGCGTAGTTATAACAAATGATTTGACCTCAACCTTGACCCATTTCTCCTCGTCGCCCTCTTCCTCTGAAACCACTACGAGGGTTGAAGTTTCCTCTTCCTAGGGAATTAAACTGCATAGTATTTCCTTCCTGGTGCATCTCCCCTTGAATTATATATGTATCTCTTGACATTTCATGCATGAGTTCATAAGCTCTACAATCCTTCTCATCATTCCCCATAGATTTACAGAATGTGCAGTAAATATTTGTAGGTGTCTGGACATATTTTTTCATGTAATAACATTCACCAGGGAGATGTCGATTTCTACATACCTCGCACCAGGGTAGAGTAACCTGCTTCAAAAATATTGGAGCTCTAGAGGCTAAGTACTCATTAAACAGGGGAAAGTGCTCCTTGGCATGGCCCTCTAACTTGCATTGGATACACCATATGTCTTCTCTTTTATATTTTCCCTTGTCTTTCTTCATATCTTCAACCTACAGAGATAAGCTAGTTAGTTGACTCAAAAATTGACTCATACCTGAGATGGATTCTCCCATAGGGGTTGATTCTAGTTTCATGGCAATATCCAATGCTTCAACCTATGAAGCAATCTTCCGTTGCATCAGAGGAACTTTGATATGTGGCAAGAGGGTAGGAATGAACCATTCCTTGTTTTGGTTGTCTAGGATCTGAAAACTCAATCGACATGTCAATGTATTAAACCTCTAATCAAACTCCTAAATAAGTTCAGCTACTCTCTGCTTGATTTCTTTCAATTCTGTAATGCATTGTGACTCCGACTTGGGTTTATTAAACTCTACACTCAACGCAGTCTTGATGCCATTTAGTGGTTTAGGTTGTGAAACTCCTTTAACAAACTTCATGTACCATCTCAGTGTATGTTCTCTTAAGGTAGTACTAAATTGAGCTCTCTTAACATCTTTGTCACTAACTTACTTGATACTCCCTACAACCTTGCATAAGAACCAGTGTTGATCAGGATCTTCAGATCCATCTCCTCTAAATATAGGTAGCCTCATCTCATCTACCATAGATCTTCCTAGGTTTCTTGACTGACTATGTACTTAACTGTTGGTAATATTTCTCTGATAGCTCTGGCTACTCTGGTTACTTAACGCTGCTAAAAAAACAGGAGGAGTAATAGTAATTACTTCGACAGACGGTGTAGTTCCTGAAGTTTTTTATTCTTCTCGGTAAGGTTCTTCAATCTTCCCATCATCTTCCCTAGCGGACCCTGAATGTTCTTTGTTCAATAAATATTCTTCTTCTCCACTGTATAATCCTTTCTCCTATGTTAATGGTTCATGATTCATCTCAAACACGTTCACCAGAGGAACCTCTCTGAAGCTTCTCCCACTACACGTATGTCCAACCTCTCTTTCATTGTCGATGTCTAAGTTCTTGAACATTAGATTTTTAATATGACCACTTAACTGTATCTTCAATATTTTCTTCTCATGCAATAGCATCTTGATCCTCAACTTCAAAAAGTGTAAAAATTTTCCTCTCGGTCCCTTAAAGAAATACCTCTCTTCTTGGCTATATGACTCTACTATGTCAATAGAAAACTAGGTAATGTACCCTCCAATAGTTCTATCAAACCAGTGATCTATTGCTCTTGACATGGCATTATCAACTCTCTTGAACTTCTTGATCAGCGTCGAAGTCCAAACCACAGGTGGTCTAGATCTAATCTCAAACTAGGTATCTGCTAATCTGGCTAACCACTCATATAGCTCCGTATGAATTCCTCCAAAGAAAATCTCATGTATATCAATAAAGATATACCTTACCAACCAATCCTTTGTACTAAGGATAGTGTTTTTATTCTGAGCCTCAGTGAAGTCCTTTTCTTGTTCTTTTATTCACTTATGAATCTTTGTCTTCAATGGAAACCACCTTGACATTCCCTCAAGAAGGTCATGGTCCCGGCAACAGAACCATTTGTTGGCACGGGAGCAGAACCAGGGTTCAAATCTAACAGCACGCCAACAAGCCCTAACTACTGGCCCTTTCGGCAACACCTGTGGAGCAGATGCATTCTCACCCGAAGTAGCAATAGGGGGTTGTAGGAAACATGTGTCTACAACCATAGGAAATGCAAGTGGATTCAAAATAACAAAACATGGGGATCTAGTTATTATTTACCAACTTAAACCTACTTTGCACGGCTATATATCAGTTCTAGCACAATAATAAAATAACATAATAACAGAAAGAAAATAACACATCATCAATCGCACATAACATCAATATATACATGGTTCACCCTCTCCCTAAGGATACGTCCACAAAACTATGTTTCTTGATATATTATATGAAAACATACAGTTCTATCTGCGCACCTAGATTACAGATCTCTCTCTCTTTCCCTTCTTCTCTCCCCTCCTTGTGCACCCAGCTGCAAGGTTGATCTTCACACCCAGCTGAAGATCTTACAATAAAAGAATATTCTCACAACACAATACTCTCCTCATGTAACAACAATAATCACTCTCTTAACCCACAATGACGAACTCATAACAAACCCATCCCAGGTCCTCTAGACCTTTATTTATACATTACATGGTAATTTTCTAGGTGTCAAAACCCTAGATCCCAAAACCCTAGGTCAACTTGACCCGTGTTTTCAGGTCTTTTCCATCCTATCTTTCCTTCTTTCCCTCAAGGTGCTCCACAACATCCATTGGTGGATTTTTCCACTTGCTGAGTTTTCCACGATCCATCTTCCTTGTTGATCTATCTTCCTCAATATTCTCGTTCAACGACTCATTTTCCCTTACTTCTCTCCTTATTTTCCGCTTCTTAGACCACTTCGACCCATTCTAAGTCAATGTGCCTTCCATGCAGTTCGTACTTCACCTTTCTTCCTTAATATTTGCTTTCTTCCATAACCAAGGGCCAACACACACAGAGGAGAATGATGCACCCATCACATGGGAACACCCAACACTGGGGGATGGATCAAATCTCACACAAAGGAGAATGATGCACCCCATCACATGGGCATGCCCAACACTAGGCTCTTTCACAGGTTGACTCAACTCAGTCACAGAGGAGAACGTATCCTGGAGTATGTCACATGATGCTGCAAGCATCAAAACATATTCCTCAACCAACTTCGTGTCTCATAACCACACCTCTGGGGCTTCATGTAGACTTCATAAAATGCACCATCACATGTGGTGACATCAACCAATCCATCAATGAGAAATACCTCACCATCAATCTCAACCACATCTCTAGGGATTCCAAGCTTCTACAAGGGTTGATATCAATGACAACCAATTGTCCAAACCAACTGTCCAACAGGACTGAGTAGAAATTTCATCGTACAAGTGGTCAAAATTTAAAGCTCTAGTTCTCTATTCTTTTAGATATATGGTCCATGGAAGACAAGGTTTGTGACTAAACCTGAAATTGGTTATCTTGGAATTTTCGTTGTAATTTTTTTTCCAATGAAGTTTCAGACTCTGAAATTCTTAGAATTCGGATTTGACACAGTGAAGTATATGTGGAAAAATTTTCATATTTTGACTCATTATATTTTATGATGTATTTCTTGTGGAATTTAAGATTTTTGCACAAGTTATTTTATAATGATTTTAAGAGATTTTTGGTGGTTAGCATGCTCTTTTTCAAAAAACATTTTAGAGAAATGTTCTAGCATATTTAAATAACATAGGATATATCATTAAGTGTGTAAAACTATGGTTTGGGAAGAATACACACATGAAATACACATAGTTTCATGTGGTAGGAAACACATTGTTTCACCCAGTTGGAAACCCTTGTAATCCTTATTGGTACCCCTTCAAGTAGTATCACATTATACAATACTTGTAGATGGAATTGCACTTCCACGTACCTTTGGGTATATAGGAATTCCCCTAGGTACACCTGAAACTAGGATTATATAAGCTATTTGGTTCTCGTGTTTCTATAGTACACCAAGAACAACACTTGAGGAAACCACTATCTAGTACTTGGGTGGTCGAGTAGTACGACTAAGTGCACAGTTGAGCCTCCTCATTTAGTTCCTTGATATATTAGGCTAATTAATATTGTTGGACCTTGCATGTATATCAAAGAGCCGTATCGCCTAACAATCCCTTGTCCTAAGGACCCAATAACTTTTTTCCATGGATCCAAAGAAAGATCCAAAATTTACTTCACCAAATAAACCTTTAGAATGCTCCTCCACAACTCATGAATAAAATGAGGAGATACAAAACCATCTAACCAAATTGGATATTCAAATTGATGAATTGAATGATAGGTCAGTGAAAAAGGTTGATTTGATAAATAATCAAATAGAAATGGGAAGAAAGATGAATGAAAATAAGGAGTTGATGGAAAGAAAGATCAAGGAAAATAAGGAACTGATGGAAAGAAATATATTGGAACTCTTGGAATAGAATATTACAGAATCATTAAATGGGAGGCTCCGTAAAATTGATAAGGTATCTAAGGGGCTCATGAAAATAAGGTTAGTATTCAGGTTAAACAAATTTTCAATAATAAGAATTTTCCAGGGGGATTTAACTCCAATAGTGGGGTTAGTTTTGGATGGTTCCCAAAAGGAGTGAACCTTCCTAAGGTTGAATTAAATAATTTTGATGGAATAGAGGCATTTACTTGGGTAAACCAAACAAAGAAATATTTTGAATTGCATAATATTATGGATGATAAGAAAAGGATTCACATAGAAACTTTGAACTTTGAGATAAAACCATATCAATGGTATCAATGAGTAGCTAAAAGGAAGATTGATTCTTATCATTATACTTGGTTTTATTTACAGAAGACTTAGCAGGACAATATGGGAAAGTTTGGGAACAAGACTACTTCATTCAATTGACAAGAATCATGCACTTAGGTGATATTGAATATTATAATTAAGGATTTGAGGTATTGACCACAAGGGTGGATAACATGAGTAATGAACATTTGTTAGAATCTTACATGATCAGATTAAAAGAAGACATTAAACATGAGATTTTCCTAAAACAACATGAAAACATAATGGAATCTATACAATGTTTTGATCATATTCAAGCCAAGAATTAGGCTACACACAAGTATACCATTGAAGCACATGCAACAAGAAGAGATCATTTTGGGATTCATAATACAACCTTACCTCAACCTACTAGAATATCACAGAAGGAAATGGATAAAATAAGAGAAAAGGGACTATGGTTTGGTTGTAACAACAAATGATCCAAAGGAAATAAATGTCAGCAAACAAAATTGTTTCACTTGGAAAATAATGATGAAGAGAAACTGGAGGCATCTACACAAAGAATCGAGGAAGAACTTGTCAACCTAAAATAGCAGAAAATAGAGCCCAAAATTGTGCACAACATTGATTCAAACATGTCAGAAATATGTGTTCATGCATTGGAAAGGTTTTTAACTCCACAAACCTTAAATATTGTAGGTTACATTAGGAAGAAAAAATTTATAATGCTCATTGACTCACATAGTACCCATAACTTCATTGATAAAATATTAGCAAAGTGCCTCAATTGTTTTGTATATACAATGACAAATTTTCAAGTTTTAGTTTCTAATAAAGGGAGTATTGATTGTGTGGGAAACTTCCATAGCATAAAACTAAGTATGAGAGAACATAATTTGGAAACCCCAATGGATTCCATTTCCATTGGAGGTGTAAATGGTGTTCTAGGGATTCAACGGTTGAGAATGTTAGGTACAGTTTCTACAAATTATAAAAAAATATTCATGAGATTTGAATTGGAAGGAATTCAATATGAATTCAAAGGGTTAAAATGTGGACCTTCTCAAGTCATCATATTTCATAGAATGGAAAAGATCCTAAAAAAGGGTAGCAATGGTGTTGTGGTTAAAATTTATTCGATGGAAGTTAAGCAAGAAGATGAAAATGTTCTAGAGGAATTAAGATGCGAATTGGAAAATCACTATAGGGTATTCTAAAAAATTCCTAAAGGTCTACCTCCATATAGATATCATGAACATCGAATCGAACTAATATGGGGAATTTCTCCTCCTAATAAAATTCCCTATAGATATTCTCATTAAAAAAAATTAATATTGATAAAATAGTACAACACATGATGGATTCGGGTATTATTCAACCAAGAAAGAGTTCATTTTTAGCTCTAGTAGTGATGGTGAGAAGAAAAAATAATTCTTGGAGGATGTGTCTTGATTATAGATATCTAAACAAAATCATCATAAAGGATAAATTCATTGTTCCAAATATTGTTGAGCTATTAGATGAGCTTCATGGAGTGGATTGTTTTACAAATTTATGTCTTGAATCATTATACCACCATATTATATTATGAAATGATGACATTCCCAAAAAAAAGTTTTAGAATTCATGATGGGAACTATGATTTCTTGGTCATTCCTTTTAGGTTGACTAATGCTCCTTCAACTTTTCAAATCCTATTGAACAAACTATTTTTACCTCATCTTATAAATTTTGTGTTGGTTTTCTTTGATGATGATGATGATGATGATGATATATATATATATATATATATATATAATCATGGGAAGACCACATTAAATATGTGGATCAAGTCCTGCAAATTCTTGAGAGCAGTCAACTTGATCTGGATTTATGAGGGAACAAAATGAAACACACAAATAAGATAGAAACACAGAGATACGGTAATACACAATTTCTATTAATGAACTAAATGTACATGAACTGTAAAAAAAATCCAAATTAAAATGAACCTGCTGGAATTGTGGTAGCTTATCTATGAGAAGAGATGTGATGGCTACGCTCATTCGCAAGAATGTGTATGTACAATGAGGCTTGAAAGGCCTTTTTAACATAATAATTAATGAGAAAACCCTAACCCAAGAAGATGAAATGCCAAAAATTTTGTTGTCCCCGATGTAACCCCCAAAAATGAAACACCAAAAGGTTCTCAAGGCCCGATTTAACCCCTAAAAATGAAACTCCAAAATGTTTGTGGGCCTTGAAGGGGGTAGTTTATACGTCAACTTCCTGAGGGTGTAACGTTTGCATACAATATTTTTTTGGGGTGCTCGGTATACCATCA
Organism: Picea engelmannii; assembly: GCA_009831015.1. Lineage (NCBI taxonomy): Eukaryota > Viridiplantae > Streptophyta > Pinopsida > Pinales > Pinaceae > Picea > Picea engelmannii. Next base: position 187,859 of record ML799257.1, read on the forward strand.
TAAAGGTATAGCCAATGAGTAGACATTCTAAATGGCCCTGTTATTGCAGGATTTTTCATTGTGAAAATCCTAACACAAGATCCCCAAATATTGCGTAACTATAGGAAATACTAACACTGTCACCTTAGTAAGAAATCCCCTTGTTTTAGTGATGGAGGAGGTCCACCACAAGGGAGGCTTCTGTCACACACCCACTACAACAACTTATATTTTTCATCTTTTCCTTCGAGGAACAGAATCCTCGAGACTTCTATGGGGCCTAGCGCAGACCCTACCTTCCCTTATCCTTCCCCAAACAACCACAAGCTGGCCTTAGCGCAAGCACCTTTCGCAACTCGTGAGTCGGGAATAAAGACCCTCAGCTCCCCTTTCTCCAAACATTGATACCCAAGATGCTATGAGGGTATGGCTCCCTTCTCACTAGCACCTGTTACCTATAACCGTGGGCTAGGCCAAACAGTAGCACTACTCGCAACCTCGCCAGTTGAGGTGTTGAGGTGTTGAGTTCTCGTGCTCCTCTTTCATGAATCCCTGATACACGAGAAGTCAATGTCGTGTGGACTCTGTCGAAGCGACACGCACATGCCACTTGTCAACCCCGCTATACTATACTCACGAGTTGTTCCACTGCTTCCTGTCGCACGAGACCTCAGCTCTTGGTGTTTCGTGGCCTTAGCGATCAAGGTGCAGTTTCTTCATCCTGCGAAACCCCGAACCGTGATAAGTCAACAGTGGGTTGACTCCTTCCTAGTGTGACATGTGTCCATCATCTGTCACTCATTCCCATCTTCTTCTGGGCACTTGTTGTTACTCCACCTATCAACCATGCGGTCCCCACTTAAGGATGGGTCATGTGCTTGCATGAGCCCTTGGCATTCGGCTCTTCACGACTTCCACAATCGAAAGGAAACTCCCTCAAGTTTCGAACCCCCGATAGGCGATAACTACAAAAGTTCTAATCCAACGGTCCTCCCATGCCCTGGATCCAACAACCATGATTATGTCACGAATTCGCGAATCATGAGTTCATGCAGTCCTACCCTTGACTACTCCAAGTCACGAGTCAATGAAATGCTACTCTTCTTCCCATACAAAGACTAACATCTATGGTCATTAGGGCTCCGTCAGATCCTTGGATCTACGGTCCTGGGTCCCATCGATACTTGCGAAGGCTGAAAGGGGCGAGGTGTTAACGCCTGCGCTCCTTCTCTAGATCCATCGATTTTGAAATATCCGTGGTATTCCCGAAAGGATTTCGACCATTCATTTACCAAATGATAGGGTATTCCCTCTTTCTATAATTGGGCTCGCTATCCCTTCTGAGATTGAATCAAGAAATTCAACTTCTCGGGGATTCAAGATCCCACGACTCCAATACCTTAGAGAACTATCCTTCCTTGCATAAGGTTTCCAGACTTAACCATTTATACAAAAAATAACGGTGACATATAGACATACACATGCATCCATTATCTCCAGTTTAAAACACCAAGAAATCATTCTACACAGGAAATTATTATGGGCATACAAATACAAGCATACATTCATGATATTTAGTTCGAAATACAAGGTATAGAACACTTATCAAATCTACCAGGTGTGATGCAACTTCTAAGAGGGGTGCTCATTTCCACCCAACCGTAGGCTCAGTGACTCTAAACGAATTTACCACTAGCCAACCTCGAGCTAGACCACGATGCTTTGAGGTTCAGTCTCCTATTTCCAGCTCGAAAAAAAATCAAGGACGAAGGTTACTCTCCTTCTCCTAATACAGGAAAAGAAATCTAGGATGAAGGTTACTCTCCTTCTCCTGATATTCAGAACTCCCTGTGTTTCCAAGGTTTCTCCAGTCTCTTTCATGATCCCCGTCGTGCGCATTGCTCTCCACCTTACCACATTTCCTCTCTTGCCAATTTATGTCTACAAGGTTGCGTGTGGCACAAATTCCGCCATCCGTGGTCAAGTCTGAGGGTTTTTACAGATGGGTGGTTCAACCCCATACCCTCATTAACTCTTGAGGAGACTCCCCACCTACCAATCTAACAGGAAATCCATTCCAGGATCAAAGAGCTACTTTGGTTTGTGAGCAAGTATAAACCAGTACAGTACTGGCTCAGTGGAAGTTAACAAAACCATTCCAGGTCCCTTCCACCACCTCTCATTAGCCATTGTGGTCTCTTTTTATCACATCCCTCTCCTAGTAGTCATGCAACACATATTCATAACATAGTTTACATTCATTGACCTTTTATACAAAGGTCCATCAAGTCAAACATTCACATCTTTGAGTTTGCCATAGTTCTTGGTCAATATAGTTATTTTTACAGACTGGGGGAAACAAGGTGTTACAAGTCCCTCCCCCTTAAAGGAACATCATCCTCAATGTTCTTATCTATCAATATGACGTGTATGTGCAGAAGTAAACAAAATCGGATATGCCTGTTTCATGGCATCTTCCATTTCCTATGTAGCCTCATCTGGGCCAAAATGTTTCCACTGCACCTTGACCTGTGCAATGGTTCGGTTCCTGAGTGGGGTTTCCTTTCTGTCTAGTATGCATTGAGGTTCCAGTAGGAATTCTCCCTCCGGTTCCACCTGGATCACAGACCAGTCAATTATATGATTAGAATCATGTACATATCTCTTCAATAATGAAACATGGAAAACATTATGTGCTTTTACTGTGGGAGGAAGTGCTAGCCTATAGGCTACAAGTCCCACTCTATATAGAACTTTGAAGGGTCCACAATACCGAGGGGCCAACTTGGCACAAGCTCCCATCCTCAGGGAACTCTTCCTGGGCCTAACTCTGAGATATACGTGGTCTCCCGTCTTGAATTCTCTCGGAGTTCTCCTTCGGTCGGCATAACTTTTCTGTATGTTCTGAGTGACCTTTAGATTATGTTTTATCTGAATCACTTGTTGTTCCATTTCTTTCAACATGTCGGGTCCAATAGTAACTATGTTCATGGGATTAGTCCAACTGACTGGAGTATTGCACGGTCTACCATAGAGGACTTCGAAAGGGCTCATCTTCAGGGATTCTTGGTAGCCATTATTGTAGGCAAATTCCACCAGCGGCAGGTAATATTCCCATTTTGGGGGTTGATGCATTGCATGCATCCTTAGCATGTCTTCTAATATTTGGTTCACCCTTTCCGTCTATCCATTGGTTTGAGGATGATAGGCTGTGCCAAAAAGTAATTTGGTCTCCAGACCAGCCATCAAGGATTTCCAAAAGTTGGAAGTAAATTTCGTGTCGCTGTCAGACACAATATCCTTAGGCATACCATGTAGTCTGAATATCTCCTTCATGAATACACTGGCGATATCGATTGCCTTAAAAGTCGATTTGACAGGGATAAAATGGGCAGACTTGCTCAATTTATCCACCACTACCATGATGGTGTCATTTTTTTTGGTCGATGTTGGTAATCCGTTGATGAAGTCCATGGAAATGGTTTCCCACTTCCATTCTGGGATTGATAGAGGTTGAAATAATCATGCTGGGTGTCGGTGATATGCTTTAACCTATTGGCATTCTATGCATTTGGTTAAGTACTCAGCTATGTATTTCTTCAATCTAGGCCAATAGAATTGTTTCCTTGTGGTTGTGATCATCTTCTGGTATCTGGGATGACTAGTATAGGGTCTTTTATGTAGTTCATCCATTATATGGTTGCCACGCGTCCTCCTCAAATGGACGGTCTCGATTATGTCGGGGTTTCAAAACTTTCGATGTCCTAGCTCCCTCGACCACGAGAATACCGATTTCTCGAATACGCCAAAGTGTCGATGGCACTCGATCTCTGCCACGTGTCCTCCACCAATGGACGGACCAGATTCTTCGTCGGGGTTTCACGGATATTGGTGTCCCGACTCTCACGACCTCAAGAATATCGATTTCCTGATGGTTGATATCCCGATTACCTGTCGGGACTTCTCTCCTCATGTTCACGGGGTTAACTCCTGCAAATTTGACGGCTGTCGGGGATTCTGAGCAATATCTAATGGCTCAGATACCTTTCTCCTGTGCGCTCCTCCTCCAGAGGCTAAAATTTATGCTACTCCTCCCGATCCAATGGCTGATGAGATTTCTATGCGCGATCCAACGGTTATCGGTATCCTCCTCCGCAGGCTCCTCCTAGACGTAAAACTCCTCAGCAGTCCAGATTTCTCTACCTGTCGATCTGACAGCTGCTACTGCTCTCTCCTGAGCTTATGCACTCCTTGTATTCACGAGTCTGTGCATGAAAGCACTGTTCCTCCTGAGATTTATCCTCGAATCCTTTCGAACCCTCGAAATATTCTTTGACTCCTGCGCCTCAGCAGAGTCTTCATGCACCAAATGGCTATTTCTTATGAACTTTCACAAACACTCAGACCCCTTAGGGAATTTTGTCCTTCTTCTCCCACAGATGGAGAATAAAATTCCCTCCTGGATCTCCTCTTCTCCAGCGACTAAATTGCTGAGTCTTTTTGGGTGTTCAGCAACCTAGTGAAGATCCTCAAATGGACTCTTCCTTTGATTTACAGAACTCAAAGAGTTCTCCTCTTTCCTGTGCCTACCTACACACTGACTCGATGCCTCCTAGAAAATTTTCCTTCTCTCTACGTGCCTACACACCTGCTCCAATGCCCACCTGGCAGAGCCTTCCAGAATCCTCGGCGATTCTTCTTCTCCTTCAAACTCTCAGCAGAGTTCTTCTTCCAGCACCTCGTGCTTATGCACCTGCTCCAATTCCCACCTGGCAGAGCCTTCCAGAATCCTCAGCGATTCTGCTTCTCCTTCAAACTCTCAGCAGAGTTCTTCTTCCAGCACCTCGTGTTTATGCTCAATGCCCACCTGGCAGAGCTCCACAGATCTTACAGTGAAGTTCTGTCTGCAACTATGTTTCAGCTACACAGCCTTGCCTCCAAGGTATTCAACAAACTTGAGGTATTCCTCTTCCTGAGTTGTTGATCTCAATTCCTATGCCTCAGCACGTCTTTACCTGACTCCGTAGAGTTCAGAAGTGCATCCTCTGTGCACGGCTCTCAGAACCCACATCGTTCTGTCACACCCTCCTGGTGTGAAGCCTCAAAGACCTTCAACCTGTAATCAAACGAACTCCTGCATAATGCATCAACATAACATACATTCATAGCATACATAGAGAACACACACAAACATCCATATAACACAAAAATGCAGGAAAAACTGCTATGTTATATTAACAATGGAAAATGCCTGTATTTTACAAAGGTGTTCTCGAGCTCCCTCTGGCTCTTCTCTTCTCTCCCTCCTATCTAACTCAAAAATGAGATATGAAAAATCTCTTTTACCTGAGGGGCTCTTAGAGCGCTTCCCTCCAGGTCTACCTACCCTATTCAATTACAATAAATGGTTGTCTAGTCCAGTGTCTGGATCTAGATCTCAGCCGATCTTGGCATTAAATCCGATCCTATCTATAGCCTACACAAAGGCACGGCTTCCATGGCTCACCAGCCTAAACATTTAAATTACATTCATTACAAATATTAAATGAGGTTGTGCCTCCCTTTTATCATTTGAATGCATGCGCGCTGACGGCTGGCTGGCTGGCTGCTAACGTGGAGCGATGCTCCTGCATCAAATTCCTCGGCTGCAAAATCATGAGCTCCTGCTCATGCACTTCCCCTCTAAGCAGTTGGAAATCCTCATGGATCCCAAACAAACATCTGGAGCTTCCCATCTGCTCCATTTTGCTGCTGCGCCACTGCTATTATTTCCTTTCTGCTCAGCTTCTCCTCACTAGCACTTTTTGTTGAATCTAACATCAGCTTTCTGATCTCTTCAATCACTACATCCAGCTACTCCAATGGCTAGTCCTGTTCATGCAGTCTCCTCAGCTGCAAAAATTTTCTGCAATTGGGCAGATTACTAAGATCTCCCATGCTATCTTCTTCATCTTCATCTGTGGCCTCAAGTTGCCACTCTACTGTAGACTTTAGCTCTGCAGTCTCTTCCTGACTGACCTGTTGCTCAGTCATCTTCCCTGACAGTTCAACTTCTGTCAGTTCTCTTGCTGACCCTGGATTGTTTAGCCAATCTTATAGCATTTCTAGCTCCATCTCCCATGGAGTGATAGATCTTCCTACTTGCTCCTTGGTTTCCTTTGCTGCTAGATCCAGTGCTACAACTTCTTTCTTTTCAGCTCCCTTTCTGAAATCATTGAGTTGTTCCTCAGAACGCTCACTCTCTTCTTCTACTTGGGCAGCTTCCAAAGTCTACTCCAATTATTCTTCTTTTCTAACAGTCATCGTTAGCTGTGACTGTTCTTCTGATGTTGTTGCACCTGTAACACAAAAATTTTCCTCCTCCTGGGCACATGGTAGGAATACTCCAATTCCCCCAATCATCAAAATATCATCCCGATCCTTCACCTCTGTCAGTTGCATTCGTTGATCCAAGTCCATCTATGAATTTATGAGACCCTCAGACAGTCTCATATGCTCTGTCAGCTTCTCGGGCTGATTCCAACTCACTTCTGAGTTTATGAGACCCTCAAATAGTCTCATCTGCTCATCCTTGCCCACCTAGCAATATGGGATGTCTTTGTTGCCCTCTTGGCAGACTATGAGATTAATCGATCCCATCTTCCTCAGCACTCCTTGCTGAATTGAAATTTCTCCGAGTCCATGAGACTTTTAGACAGTCTCAAGTGTTCATCTCTACCCACCTGGCAGTCCAAGATGATTTCGCTACCCTCCTGGCAATCTTCGAGATCCATCAACGATCTTTGTTCATTGCCCAGCTGGAAATGCGAAATTCCCTCGCTGTCCTCCTGACAGTTCGTGATATCCTCATTTGATCTCAACTCGTTGCCCTCCCGGCAATATGGAATTTCTTCTTCTCTGCCTTCCTGGCAGTGCTTGATATCCTCAGTCGATCCCAATTCAATTTCTTCATCTTCCCAATCATCGAGACCTCTCCCAGTCTCTAGCTCACAGTCATAAATCATCTTTTCCTCTGTGGCCTTGAGGTTTTCAACATACCTCAACCACTTTCTCAATAGCCTGCGCTGTCTCATGACCATCATCTCTCTGAATGGCCAATTTTCTTTCTCCTTCCTCATGGGACATTCATAAACCCATCTCTGCTTTTTATTCTGCCGCATCCGTAGTTCCAGCTCCTCTATTTTTTCCCTGATATCAACAAGTTCTTTCAATCTTTCAGCTGGGCTCATCAGCTCTGGCTTCTTCCGTTCAACAGAACTATGGACTTCAGTAGATGTCTTGTTGTATCTATCTGCCTCCCTGACAGATCTACCACTGTCACTCTGCATCTTGAGTGTGTCCAACTTCATCATTCTACAGTCTCCCTGACTGTCTTCTCGACTGTTTCCTACCTGCAAACAATCATCATGGAGTCTTCCAGCACTCTGTCTTCTTCCTGTTCCTCTGTCTGCAATATACAAATAGATTCCCACTCTGATACCACTTGATGACAGACGTCTCCTACACCCACTCAAGTCATCACATTCTGGAATATACAATCTGTTTTTGTAAGTTAGCAGACCTCCATCTATCATCTAGTAGTCTTCATATTTTATTCTTGTGGGTTCTTGCTCCAGATACGAGGTCACGGTCTGGAAGAATGTGTCTACCTCTTGTGCATTCCTGACTCTTTCCTTGACATTCGTCTCATAGGTGCTCACCGCTGCCAGATGAATTGTTTTTATACTTCTGCTAAGGGCATCGACCACCTTATTTTCCTTTCCCTTGATATGTTTGATTTTGAAATCAAACTTACTAAGAAGGGCCATCCACCTAGCTTGTCTAGAATTGAGTTTTGTTTGGTCAAATAGATATCGCAATCCATAGTGCTCTTTCATAAGTAGAAATTTTCTTTCCAGGAGGTAATGCCTCCACATTTTTAAGGCGTGCACTATGGTAGCCAGTTCTAGATCATGGGTCACATAGTTGACTTCGTGCTCATTCAATTTTCAGGATTCATAGCAAACTACACTTCCTCCTTGCATAAGGACTCCTTCGATCCCTTCCTTGCAGGCATTTGTGCACACGAGGAAGTTAGCTTCAATATCGACGATCTTCAACATGGGTGCATGGGTCAATAGATGTTTTAGGGATTGAAAAATTTCTTCACATTCTTGTGTCCACGTGAATTTAGCTCCCTTCTTCTGGAGGGCAGTGATTGGGAAACCAATCTTGGAGAATCCTTCTATAAATCTTCTATAGTATCTTTCTAAGCCCATAAAATATCTGATATCTGAAAGATCCTTTGGAGTAGGCCATTCCATGATAGACCTGGTCTTTCCAGGGTCTACTGCTACTCCTTCAGATATGACATGACCCAAGTAATGCATTTGCTTCTGGAAAAAGTCACACTTGCTAAATTTGGCATAAAGATGATGTTCTCTTAACACTTGAAGCATGAGTCTAAGATGTTCCTCATGTTCCTCTCTATTTTTGCAGTAAATTAATATATCGTCAATAAAAACCAATACAATTTTTTCTAGGAATTTGCTGAGCACATTGTTCATCAAACACATAAAAGTGGCAGGGGCATTGGTTAATCCAAATGGTACTACCACAAATTCATAGTGACCATATCTCGTCCTGAAGGCAATTTTGTCGATGTCTTCACCCTTGATTCGGACTTGATGGTATCCATATCTCAAGTCAATCTTTGAGAAGATGGAAGCACTTCCCAACTGATTGAACAGGTCATCGATCATGGGTAAGGGGTACTTGTTCTTTATGGTTACCTTGTTTAGTTGTCTATAATCTATACATAGTCGGAGGGTACCATATTTCTTCTTTACAAACAGAACTAGTGCTCCCCATGGAGACACGCTGGGCCAGATATAGCCTTTGTCCATTATTTCTTTTAGTTGTAATTTAAGCTCAGCTAGCTCGGGTGTGCTCATCCTATAGGGTGTCCTAGACACTGGCACCACTCCCAGTGCAAGTTATATCGAGAATTCAATGTTCGTTCTCGGAGGTAGACCCGGTACCTCTTTCGAAAATACATCTCTATATTTTCTTAGTGTCGGGTGGTCTTCGAGGCTTGGTTTGTCATCTTCAATGGATTCCAACACCTATATCGCATATAGACATACCTTTATGCAATACTTCTCATTTGAAGGGTTGATATTCATCTCACCGAGACAGGTTTTTGGATCCCTCGAAGGGTTATCCTTCTTCCTTCTTCACCTACATACTCTAAATTTTTATGGTAACAGTCCAGTCTGGCTTTATATGTGGCTATCCAGTCCATTCCAATCAACAGGTCATATGATCCTAGGGGTAGTATGTTAAGGGTTGCTTGGGTGGGGAATTCACCCATAGTGAATTGGCAAGCTGGTATGACCTCTGCTACCTTTCTTTTGGTGCCAGTGGCTAACTGTACCATCCATGGCTTGGTGTGTTTATGTGGCTATAATTTACACTTATCAACAACCTTGGGAGCTATATAACTCAAGTTTGAACCAGGGTCAATTAGAATAGACACTAGATGGTTGGTGATCGTACCTTCCATCTCCACCACTGAAGCTTGGTGGTCAGCTTCTTTATTATCCAAGGCTGCATGAATTTGTGACACACTCCTGGCCATGTCATTAACGGTGGTAGCTTCTTGAATGTTGTAAATTCTCCGACTTTTTTGTTGTCGGTGTGGGAAGTCCCTCAGTAGATGTTCTTCTCCACAACCCCAACATTTCAAGGGTTCTTTCTTTGGGTTATCAATCATTCCTGGGGTAGATCCAAAAGGTTTATTTCTACTCTAGGAGGGTAAATTCTGCTGGTGTACACTTCAGGTTGGGAAGCTCATCCTTGAGTGCTTCTTATAGTTTTTCAATCTTGGGGATTTAAACCCCTTTTTCTGGAATCCCAAACTATTCTTCTGCTTCCATTTTTCGCGAGGTTCTGTCTGATGCCCCAGTTGTTTGTAGCAATATCTTGCCTTTCGAAAAGTGTCTTCTAGGGTCTTTGTCTCGTCAAACTCAATCTTGTCCTGATAGTCCTTAGGTAGTACGTTGATGAATCGTTGCACCTTTGTCTTATCTGCTTTTATATAGGGTACGTACCTCAACAATTCGAGGAATCTGCTAACATATTCCTCTATGGTGAGTTGCCCCAACTTGAGTTCATAGAATTCTTTAGTCTTTTCGTCGAAATACTTTTCCGACAAATACTTCTTCCTAAAGTATCTCTCAAACCGTTCCCAAGACAGACCCTCTTCGTGAATCCCTTTTACATTCTTAAGTTCTTCCCACCAAAGGGAAGCCTTTCCATTCAAGTTGAAAGTGGCTACTCAGGCCTTCAAGTTTTCTGAGAAGTCATGGACTCTAAAATACTTCTTTAGTCCAAGCAGCTAGGCCTCAGCTTCCTCCCCTTTCTTTATTTCACTGTCGAAAGAGGGTGGTTTGGCCTACTTGAATTCTTCGAGATTGTGACTTTTGGAATGCTTTCACTTCTTCCACTTTCTTCAAGAATAAGAACTAGTTCTGCTACTAGAAGATCCCTCTGAGTCACCAGTTTCCTTTCCAGAGGAATCATCTTACGCTCGTGCCTTATCTCTGGGGTGGACCTTTCTTGAGGTGCTCTTCCCAGTGTGGCCACTTGAAACACCACGTTTCCCTATCCCAGGTGGACTTCAAATTTTCTTTTTCTGTCGTCGGTCCATGTGACTGGTGTCAGGTTCATGCTGTAATTGTCTTTGTATGTTGGGTAAACTCTGCAGCAAGACTGCATTAATTTATGTTTGCTTATCTTTCTATTTTATCAACCTCTCGTTGTCGGCCTTACATCTCTGTAGTTCAACCATGAGGCTTCTCACAGTCTCAGCTAGATTGGGAGGGGTCTCTACCGCTCTCCTTTCATCAGAATCTTCATCTCTGTTGTGGGAGCCATCCCCCACTTCTTGGTGTGTCACCATTCAATGCGTCTAGAGTTTCCCGCGGTTGATCATCTGCTTGTTGTGCAATAAAAATGCTTATTGTTAGTCAACATTATATTCAGTCACAATCAGTGCATAATTCATATTTTTCAAACGCACACACAGTAGGAATTTTCATTCTTAACTTTGGATTTTGCTAAAGGGGTTAATATAGAGGGTTACTCCTTTTAAGAGTACTTCAAATGGAGCTTCTGCGCAACTCGTTCGTGAGCCCAGGTAGGCCAAGTGTTTTAACCATGCTCTGATACCAATTTGTCACACACCCACTACAACAACTTAGATTTTTCGTCTTTTCCTTCGAGGAACAGAATCCTCAAGATTTCTATGGGGCCTATCATAGACCCTACCTTCCCTTATCCTTCCCCAAACGACCACAAGTTGACCTTAGCACAAACGCCTTTTGCAACTCGTGAGTTGGGAATCAAGACCCTCGGCTCCCCTTTCTCCAAACACCGATACCTGAGATGCTATGTGGGTATGGCTCCCTTCTCACTAGCGCCTACTACCTGTAACTGTGGGCTAGGCCAAACACTAGCACTACTCGCAACCTCGCTAGTTGAGGTGTTGAGTTCTCATGCTCCTCTTTCACGAATCCACGAGACGCAAGAATTCAATGTCGCATGGACTCTGTCGAAGTGACGCACACACATCACTTGTCAACCCCGCTATACTATGCTCACGAGCTATGTCACCGCTTCCCATCGCATGAGAGATTGGCTCTCGACGTTTCACAGCCTTAGCGATCAAGGTGCAGTTTCTTCATCCTGCGAAACCCCAAACCATGATAAGTCAATAGTGGGTTGACTCCTTCCCAGTGTGACATGTTTCCATCATCTGTCACCCGTTCCCACCTTATTTTGGGCACTTGTTTTTACACCACCTGTCAACCATGCAGTCCCCACTTAAGGATGGGTCACATGCTTGCATGATCCCTCAGCATTCGGCTCTTCGCGACTTCCACAATCGAAAGGAAACTCCCTCAAGTTCTGAACCCCCGATAGGTGATAACTACGAAAGTTCTGATCCAATGGTCCTCTCGTTCCCTGGATCCAATGACCACGATTACGTCACAATTTCACGAATCACGAGTTCATAAAGTCCTACCCTTGACTACTCCAAGTTGCGAGTCAGCGAAATGCTACTCTTCTGCCCATACAAAGACTAAGATCGACGTTCATTAGGGCTCCGTCAGATCCTTGGATCTATGGTCCTAGGTCCCATCGCTAATTGTGAAGGCTGAAAGGGGTGAGGTTTTAACGTTTGCGCTCCTTCTCTAGATCCATCGGTTTTGACATATCTGGGGTATTCCCGAAATGATTTCGACCATTCATTTACCAAATGATAGGGTATTCCCTCTTTCTATAATTGGGCTCACTATCCCTTCTGAGCTTGAATCACGAAATTCGACTTCTCGGGGCTTCAAGCTCCCATGACTCTGAGACCTTAGAGAAATATCCTTCCTTGCATAAGGTTTCCAAACTTAACCATTTATACAAAAACCAATGGTGACATATAAACATACACATGCATCCATTATCTCTAGTTTAAAACACCAGGCAATCATTCTACACAGGAAATTATTATGGGCATACAAATACAAGCATTCATTCATGATATTTAGTTTGAAATACAAGGTATAGAACACTTATCAAATCTATCAGGCGTGACGCAACTTCTGAGAGGGGTGCTCATTTCCACCCAATCGTAGGCTCAGTGACTCCAAACGGATTTACCACTAGCCACCCCCGAGCTAGACCACGATGCTTTGAGGTTCAGTCTCCTATTTCCAGCTCGACAAAAAATCAAGGACAAAGGTTACTCTCCTTCTCCTGATACAGGAAAAACAATCCACGACAAAGTTTACTCTCCTTCTCCTGATATTCAGAACTCCCTGTATTTCTATGGTTTCTCCGGTCTCTTTCATGATCCTCGTCATGTGCACTGCTCTTTGCCTTACCACATTTCCTCTCTTTCCAATTTCTATCTGCAAGGTTCGTGTGGCATGAATTCCGCCATCTGTGGCCAGGTCTGAGAGATGTTACAGATGGGCAGTTCACCCCCATCCCCTCATTAACTCTTGAGGAGCCTCCCTGCCTACCAATTTGACAGGAAATCCATTCTAGGATCAGAGAGCTACTTTGGTTTGTGAGCAAGTATAAACTAGTACAGTACTGGCTCGGTGGAAGTTAACACAACCATTCCAGGTCCCTTCCACCACCTCTCATTAGCCATCGTGGTATCTTTTTATCACATCCCTCTCCTAGTAGTCATGCAACACATATTCATAACATAGTTTACATTCATCGACCTTTTATACAAAGGTCCATCAAGTCAAACATTCACATCTTTGAGTTTGCCATAGTTCTTGGACAATATAGTTAGTTTTACAGACTGGGGGAAACAGGGTGTTATAGCTTCCCTAGTGACCTTAAGGGATCAAAGTAGCAAGTTTGATAGCCAACCCTACCACCCCCTCTCTTTATCACCTAAGTCAAATTCTAGGTCAAAGGAAAAAGAGGTAAGAAGCTTGTATGAGTAACTTCATGGAACAAGAACAATTTATATCATTTATATGATCAATTCCAAGAAAAAATATCCAATTATAACCTCATAGGACACCAGATAATGTGAATTGTCTATGGCTGGTATTGTAATAATACAACAGTTTTACAACAATATAAATTTGTAACAGCAACATCAAATATGCTTCAGAATTGCAACAATTGACAATGAAGATATAACATAAACCCACTAGATTGATATCCAATTGTTTATGCAATTTCTGGGTATGTTAGGCCACCTTTATATCAATGTATACAATAAATTTAAGTGGTATCGAGTGGTTGTAGAAAACTTTTGCAGCAGCAACAAGTTTACCACTCAAATAACACAAGTTAGTGTTAGTAAAGTTAGTAGATAGCTTGAGAGATTAAGGATAAAGAGTGTTTTTATCAACTTCACCACAAGAGAGCTTTAATGATTATTGCCTTAGGGCTATGGAGTCTTTAAAAACAAAAATACAATATGTTTGGAGATGATAGTAGCAATATCTAAGAGGTAGGGGGTGACATCTAAGGTGCTAGAACATTAGGGCCTTAGGTTTCAAACCTTAAAGAGAAGGATTGCTAGAGTGCAACCACTTTTGGGTTGTAGCAACCTTTTCTCCCTTCATGAGTTCTCCAATTATGTCACAATCAAGAGTCTAGGGATAAAATCCTAAAGTTCTAGAACTTTAAGGCTTTATGAGTCTAACCCTAGGTAGGATTTCCTTCACAAATTTATGGATGAAATTAACCTTATCAGAGGAGGAAGAACGTGTGCTCCTCTCTTAGGGTTTTACTAAGCAAAATATTCAATATGAACAAGTAAAATTTACCATAAACATTCAATAGCATGAAATGAAATTGTAGAAATTTACTTACTTCACCAAGATATGACAAGAGTAAACCCTAATTGCAGCAAATTCACACAAAAATCAGTAATGAAAGATCTACATTTTTCCTCCAAGAGATAGTGCATGAGTAAAAAGAGCTACTAACCCCAATATAAAAAAAAAAATCAGAAGTAGTCTTTCACATGTGTGAGAAGAATGTGATGGTGAAATGATTCTTGAATAGCCATTTTTATATTAGAAACCATAGCAACCAAAAGACTCTAATTAAAAGTCATGTCTTTACACAAGAGGGTTGACTTCTTAATTCCCCCTTTCAATTTACAAAAAATGAATTTTACATAAGATACCCTTAAGAGGGTGACATCATGCCCTAGTAGTGTGATGATAGGCTCAAAGGAGTGATGTCAAGGCTCGAAATGTGGGATGTTGGGCCTCCAAAGGCAATATGTCACTCTCTCATGTGACAAGGTCGATGTCAGCGACTCCTCCATCAATCCACCATGTGAATCCATCAAACCCTTGCCCTATATGATGTCATGGGCTAGGAGGGTGACATCTAGGCCTCCAAAGGGAAAAATTCAAGTGGAAAATGGTGGAATCCCATCCTCTTCCCATGCCAAGATGCCTCCAAAGTAAATTTCCTTCATCTTCCATGCACAACGCTCATCATCAATGGTGCCCCATATGTGGGGTCTAGTATCCATCCTATGGGAAAATTCATGCAAAGACAAACAAGTATGCCCTCCAAGGGTCCACAACTCATAAGAATCATTCCAAATAAGCCACATATAATAATAGAACCACCCAAACATGTGCATCAAACCCCCCTTTTCAAATTAAATACATGCTCAAAGACCTTATAAATTTTTCCAAATTTAGGTATGGCAGGGGTGTCAAGGTGCCCTATTAGGTTATCCAACCCCAAGTCAAGGAATGTTTCCCTAGAGAAAATATCTAAAAAATGTAGTGAGTTTGAGGTGGATTTGGGAAAATACTTCTAGGCAAGGGGTTATTGATATACAAGGGTTCATATTGTCTCATTTATGGGTGCCTTTATAGAGGGTGTGTTTCCCTTCGTTGGCAATGCAAAAGTTTCCAAGCCCTTTTATTTTCATTAATGTATTAAGGTCCAAAACATTGATTACTATGTGAAATGAAAGAAAAGAGTACATCAATTCCACTTGAAGCTAGAAATGCACAAGGTTTCATATGAAATGGAAAGTAAAGGACATCACAAAATGCATTTCCTCAACAATCGGGACATTTATTAATTATGTGATTTATTTCGCAGGTCCTTCATTTTTTGGAGAAGCATTTCATTGTTCCCAGAACCCAAGGGCAAGCATATAGAAGGATAACATTGAATTTTATATTTTTCCAGCTACAACGCCTTTGGGCCTTTATCCCCTTCGAGACGGGATATTGTGCCATCTGGGATGTCCATATTTGATCTCAATTGTGTTTTGATTTATCGTGACAGGATTCTCTTAGAGATTCACACAGCTCTGGTTATCACAATTAATAATTGTAATATAGGTTTGGATCATCAACACTCTTTCTAAAGCCCAAACTCATCAAGAATGCATCCATATTCTCGTACCAAACATGAGGTGCCTGATTTACTCCATACGAGGCTTTCTTGAACCTTCACACATGATATTTATGTTCATGTATCATGAATCCATATGGATGCTCGATGTAAATTTCTTCCTCAATATCACCATTGAGAAATGTTATCTTTACATCCATCTAATGTATTTTCCAACCCATGGATGCAACTAGTGCAATGATAGTATAGATGGAACTATATCAGTCTACAGGAGCAAAGGTATCCTCATAATCAATTCCCTCCACCTGTGATAATCCTCTAGCCACAAATATTTATTTCTATTTATCAACACTTCCATCATGTTGATTTTTCAATTAGCAAGGTTAAGTATGAAGTTCATTCCATTTTTAGCATTGAACCATAACCATTAATGTTGCAGCTACCAAGATCACAAGAAGAAGCACCATGCACAAGAACACAAGAAGTATCCTGGGAAACCCTTCTAAACAAGGGAAGAAAACCTAACCAAATACTTTGCTATATTCTTCAAAAGAAATACTTTCACCACCAAGAAAACCTAGCACACAATAGGGTGCTCAAACCCTAGAAGACTAGGGCCCAAGAGAGGTGCGCACTTTTCCCAAGAAGGTGTACTTGCTGAAATTTCCAAACTCACATGAAAGATATATTTCTCAATGGGGAATTTACCTTTACTTATACTATACTTATCCTGTCATCAAAAGTGTCTATTGGCACAACAGGGACGATCTCACGGGCTTATAATATAATTAATATTAACCATATTAATTTTCTTTTACATTAATTACCAGTCACATTAAGGTGGGGCTGACTTGTACCCTTTACATTACAATTAGGGTTACAGGAAGGTTTGACTCTTGAACAATATAGCAAGGGATATGATACACCCACTAGTGCTCATCCACTAGGGGCACATCCATAGGGATGTCCATATCTCTGGAACACTACATTCACATAAGAACCACTTCTTCACTAGTGCTCGACCACTAGCATCACGTTCACCTGTGCTCCTCCACAGGCACGTCCACTCAACAGATCTTGTTTCCCACTACATTACACAAGAGAGTCATCTAGAGTTTTTCATCAACTCTTCTTTTCAATGGAGGCTAATACATCATCTTCATTTATGTTCTCATGACGATGCACCCAACACTTTGGGATTTCACACGTTCACTTTGTGCTCAGCCACATGCACGTCCAACTCTACAAATCACCTTTCTCATTGTGTTGCATAAGAGAATCATATGGAGTTCTTCTCAACTCTTTGTATGGAGGAGGTCATCTCTACGTTCCAGCTCTGTCTCACATAGGAACCACACACCCTTCTCAAGGGATTTCTCTCAGGTTTGTAAGATGGAGAAGAGCCACTTCTTCACTAGTGCTTAGCCACTAGGATCACGTTCACTTGTGCTCATCCACAGGCACGTACACTCAAAAGATATTCTTTCCCACTGCATTACACAGGAGAGTCATCTGGAGTTTCTCATCAACTCTTCTACTCAGAGGAGGCTAATACATCATCTTCATTTATGTTCTCATGAAGATGCACCCTACACTTTGGGATTTCATACATTCACCTTGTGTTCCACCACAGGCAGGCCCAACTTTGCAGATCACCTTTCTCACTGTGTTACATTGGAGGATCATCTATATTTCTTCTCAACTCTCTGTATGGAGGAGGTCATCTCTATGTTCTAGCTCTGTATAATATAGGAACCACACACCCTTCTCAAGGGATTTCTCTCAGGTTTGTAAGCTAGAGAATGTCTCACATAGCTCCAATGATCCACATATCACAAGTTTGTAAGCTAGAGAATGTCTCACATAGCTGCAATCATCAACACTCCCTCTCATCTAGGGAGGCATTCTTCATCATTCCAAGTCTCACATGGATGTACTTTGAATTTTGTCTTGGCTGGATTCATCAACACTCCCTCTCAACTAGGGAGGCATTCTTCACCAAGTTAGTTTGGTGAAGATGTCTGCAATCTTCTCATGTTTAGGAAGGTATTTCATGTGTACAATTTTCCTCTGCATCATATCTCTGATATAAGGTTATTTCATCTCATCCTATTTTGATCCATCAGGAAACACTAGGTTCTCAAGGATCTTTACACACGACTCTTAGTTATCATCATAGGATCCATCTCATGGTCAAGTAAATATGTTAGAATATTGTGAAGCCACATTGCTTCGCACACTCGATGCTATATACTATGCATCTGTTGTACTCAAGGCCACAGAGTTTTGTTTCTTGTTGCATCAGGAAACCACAGAAAACTTCACAGTAGAACATCAACCATATGTTCTCTTCTAGTCCATTATACTTTCTTCTCAATCTGAATCTGCATATCCTACAAACTCAAGTTCACAATGGAGGCATATCTCAGGCCATATCCAATTTTGCCTCATATATATCTCAATAAATGTTTTGTTGTTGTCTAGTGAGTCTGTCTCACTTGACTCATGAAATGACTAAGAACATTCACTGCATGGAATGAATCAAGTCCAGTGTTAACCAGATACATCAGTGATCCAATCATATGTGGATTAGTCTCTTCTGAATCACCATCAATGTTCGTCTTTAAATCCATCACAGTGGATTTTTCATTTTTTCATACTGAACTTCTTTAATATTTCCATTGTATATTTCCCTTGACCCGGGAAAATCTCATTGGTCCTCTGTCATACTTCTTGTCCCAAAAATTAGTGCATCATACTCAGATTCTTCATCTTGAATTCAGAATTCAAGGATTACCTGTATCCAACAAAAAGTCTTTCTGAATAATTCATCAAAATCAGCTCTCGTCACCAACATGGTAATGATATATGTTTGGATCAACAACACTCTTGCTGAAATCCAAACTCATCAAGAATGTATCTATCTGAGATAGTTTCCAACTCATGGATGGTAATACGGATGGAAGTGTATCAGGTTTACTGGATCAAGTGTCTCATCATAGACAACTCCCTTTGTTTGTGATAAACCTCTGGCTATAAATCTCATTTTGTATTTCTCGACACTTCCATCAGTTTCATGCTTGATCTTATAGATCCACTTGGAAGTTACCATAGAATTCCCTTCTGGTCCCTTAATAATATCTTATATGTCAATCTTTAAGATATACTAGTATTCTTTTGTTATGGCATCTTTCCATACATGTTATCCTATTGATTCTCTAAGACAAGGATGCTCATCATTAATGAAGTGGCTCATGACTGAAGGATATCTCAAAAATATCTTTTGCTTTCTCTAGATGTGCCTTGAGAGGCCTGTATGTTTCTCTGCCTCTTGTAGAGTGATTCTAGGTAGGCCTTTTATTCCCTACTGCAATATCTTTGAACAAATCAACTGGAGAAACTGGATCAACTGGGATAATGTATGTCTCCCTCTGAACTGCTAAAGGGAGAGAAGGTCATATAGAGTTCTTCTCAACTCTCTGTATGGAGGAGGTCATCTCTATGTTCCAGCTCTGTCTCACATAGGAACCACACACCCTTCTTAGGGTCTTTCTCTCAGGTTTCTAAGATGGAGAATGTCTCATATAGTTGTAATGACCCACATCTCACAATTTTGTAAGCTGTAGAATGTCTCACATAGTTGCAATCATCAACACATCAGTTGCATACTTGGTCTTATATATCCACTTGGAAGTCACTACAGACTTCCCTTTTGGTCTCAAAACAATATCCCACACATCATTCTTCATGATGGACGGATACTCTCTGTCATGGCATCTTTTCATACCTTCTTACCTATTGCTTCTCCATGACAGGAAGGCTCGGTATTAATGATGTGGCTCATACATGAAATGTAGCTCGAAAATCTATGTGTTCTCTTGCTCTCTCAGAATGTTACTTGAAGTGTTGCATGTCCCTATACCAATTTTGTCGAGCCCAGGTAGGCCTTTTATGTCCCACTGCAATGTCTTTCGGAACATCAATTGGAGCTACAGGATCAACTGGATCCATTGGATCAATAATTATCTCCCTCTGAACTGCTGAAGGGGGAGAAGGTACTACATCTTCCCTCTTCTCGTTGTTTGACTCCCTCTGAGTCAGGTGACTCCCTCTGAATTTAGAAGGATAAACATATTCCTTTTCTGATGTTTTTAACCTAGAGACATCCCATGTCTCCTCAGGTCATCTACCGCTTCTATAGAACTTTATTGGCCTCCCATACTAGTATAATAACCAAGATGACATCCCATAGGGATAACAATCAAAATGGCCTCCTGTACTAGAATAATAACCAACCAAGAAAATTTGGACTCATGTACCAAGGATCATGTTCCTCCAATAATTAAATTTAGCCTCCTGTACTAGGATAATAACCAAGATGGACTCCCATAGGGATAACAACCAAAATGGCCTCTTGTACTAGGATAACAACCAACGAAGAAACATTGACTCTCGTACCAGGGATAATGGTCCAAGTCATTAGGGCTCCCACACCAGGGATAATACCCTTCATTATCAAAATGAAATCAACTACAGAGTAATGAAATCAAATAAGGAATGTATTACAAGACTTACCTTATTCTGCAATCATGCTTAATCTTGCTTTCGGTCCTCCTGTTAAAGTTGAGATAGAGAAGAACTCCTCATCGTTGTTTCTTGCATTCCTTGACTTCTCTTGAGGTGGATAATGTTGCTTTCTTTGCACATTAATAGCTGCAAGTATAGTCTCCTTGAATAATGTGCACTTATAGCACACACTCAAAAGTCACATCAAGGATCATTCTTGAAATCTGCAATGTACCTCTCACATCAATTGTCTTCAAGCTTTCATTATTTGGATAGTACTTCATGTTTGATAATTTTGCAAATGTGTCATCTATCACATCATATTCATCGCTCACTCAAAATTGTCAGCTGGCGGCGTATCTTCACATCTCAATTTGGATCACACCCATTGGAAAACTAGAATAGAACCCAGTTATATGATAAGTGCTCTGGAGTATAGGTTATCACTAGATGAAATACCAATAGAAAAAATTTCCAATGAATTGACAGATTGGTATGTGCAATAATTGTGGCATATCCCTTCAATGGATAGGTCCACAAGGCCATTGACATATTTTGACCTGATGGAAACATCCAACTCAGTCACACAACTATCATTTCACATCCTGAGATCAAAGAGGTGAAAGCACTCATTGTTGCGTATGTCAGTAACAAATTCATCTAGTAGACATATTCACGCAATCCAATAATTAAAATACAATATTTTATCATGTCCTCTTTCTCCTTTAATATATGATAGAGCACTATTTGTAATAAGTTCTCATACCATATACATAGATGTAAATAATTGAAACATCATTTAGGCTGCCTCAAAAAGAATACAACAAAAGTTGCTACAGGTCTGAAATTGTACTTAATAGGTCTGAAACATTCACCTTCAACAGGCATGGAAAACACTTAAATAATTGTCCTTAATGCCTCAGATTTTTGTTGCCTCAGAATAGCCTTGGAACAAGCCCAACTTTCTAAAAAAAATGCCTTTAGATTTTCTTCAAAACTGTCATAATATTTCTCAGAAATCATCCATAAGTTTGTTGGAAAAAACTCTAAAATCACTTATAAATTTTATGGAATATGCCTCAGAAAACTATCATGGACTTGGCCTGCAATACATTTCAGAATTTACTTTTAGATCTTCAAACTGCCACAGAAATTCAATCACTTGAAACCAGCCTTAGTCTTTATCATAGAGTTGCCTCCAAAACATCACGGAAGTTGTTACAAATGTGATACCACAAGTCTCCTTAAAATGTGTGCCCACAGGTTTGTGGTTAGGGCTCCTTTTGGTTGCATCATATTCAACCAAGCCTGCATCCACCCTATCTTGGACAGTCAGTTGTTAGGGTCTTATGCGATAGGCTTAGAGGGGACTCTCCTTACTGCGGTCTTCTTTAACTAGGGCTAAATCAGCTCTAAATTTTATTACAGGGGTTCAACCCCTTTCTTATACCATTGGAAAAGGTTCTATCATCCCTTAACCTCCACGACCTTCCTTCAAACTTGTGCAAGTGATATTCTTCAAGTAACTTCTATGAAACCATGTTTGGTTTTATGGTTAGCTGATGCATGTAGTTTATTTCATTTTTTGTTTAGCATTAACTGAACCATAACCATTTGCAGCAACAATACAAGCTGTAGTAAACCAAGATCACAAGAATAATAACCATGCACAAGAACACAAGAAATATCCTGGGAAAACCCTTCTCAACAAGGGAGAAAAACCTAGCAATCCTTTGTTATATTCTCAAGAGAAGATCTTGGTTATTCAATCTTGGCTAAAGAAAAATAGACGAGAATATTACCCTATGTTTATAGCCATCAAAATTAATATCCTAACTCACAAGTATTGAATACAAGTGCTTAGGCTAGTCTTTTTATAAATAAAATCTTGCTGAAAAATTCATTATTTATATGATTTTCTGAATATAACAGTTGTTGAAATAAATGTAGAGACAAAAGTAAAGACACCAAGTCGATAATGAATACAGGTGAGACATAAAGCAATCCTTTATTTCATTCCAATTCATCAAAGAGTCATTCTCTTTACAAAATTTCATGAAATATTTTTGGACCAAAGTCAAACTTAGACGTCCCCGATGAAACATACAAAAGGATTTCTACTAGAAAAAAATAAAAACTGAACTCTAAAAGTTGGATATATTTCCAAATATTGCTTCCCACTCGACTATGCACAATAGCCTTTGTTATTCATGAAAACTAATTCATAAACAAACAAGTCTACACGGACTATCAAAGATAGATCAACACCTCTAAAAAACAAGTGTCTGAATGATGTAATTCAGCCTTGAATCTTGTTGTCTACAATAAGACCTTGCTATCATAAAAAAGAATTAGGCTTGTGATAAATTAAGGAATGAATGGAAAATGAACTATATCAACACAAACTCAAAGAGAAAACCTTAGTATGCTTCTCCTTCTATCATCCTCTTGTTCCTCCCTTTCCTTTTTCCTTTAAGCAACTTAGAATTGGTTGAAGTAGTTTAACTACTTCATTAGTTAAGTTAACTAAAAACTCAACCAACTTTTTAGTTAGGGGGAAAAGTAATAAATCATAATAAGGGTTTTAAATAAATAATAACTAGTAGGTGGGACCCCTTTGTGACTCTCTTTTAGCTATTAAAAATCATAGCATAACTAGTCAATTAAACAAAAGCATCCCCTCTTGTGACTCCCATCATCACATTCATGTTTGAAAATTTATCTCACTAATATTTGAAATTATTTTCAAAAATATATTACTCATATGTCCAAAAAAAAACATGTTGTCCAAAACTTCTGAAGTCAACTGTCATCAACAATAAATAAAATAAAATTTAAAATCCATATTTTCCACTCTGAGATGCATTCTTTCCCTTGTTGTTGTTGTCACCTTTTGATCTCTCTAAAATTGCCTTTGGTTGTGCTGAGCCTTTAGGCCTAATCTCGTTGATCACATGAGAACAATTGTCCCTCAAATGCATCTGGGAGGACATGGATTTATCAAAGCCATTGGAGGGTGAGAAAGGGGCAACAATGGCTTTTCCTTTGTTAGGGGCATGGAGGGCCTCGGTTTTCAACCTTTTTCTAGAATGGGAGGACCAAATTATTGAGTGGACAGGGGAAACTTGGAAAATTTGATTGATAGGAGGGGGAGAAGGTAAAGACAAATTGGGTTAGCCACGATGTTGGGAGACTGTTGGGTGGAAAATCTATTGCCATCTGTCATTTTTGGGAACCCCGGGTTGCAATGAGACATGAGGGGGAACAGGAATACTAGGGGCTTGTGGAGCTTGGAAGGGAGTCCTTTCAAGCCTAGGTTGGACCACTCCTTTCCAAATCTAATTGAAAACCCCAGCCTGAAATAGATGGCCTAACTATTGCGAGTCAGCATTAAAGTGAATGGAGAATCTAGGCCTTCTAGGTCCCCTGTTCCAATTACCTCTTCCTCATTTACCTCTGTCATGGCTACCTTGGCTGAAAAACTCATTCCTACATGCATGATTGATTAGAAAATAGTTCCTTTAACAACCATAAATGACAAATCCTTAAAAATATGAAATAAATTTTGGCTCAGCAACATATCAGACTCATGCAATCCAATCCATACAAATTGTTTAACTATTGTCAATGAGAAGGGGGTGAAAAAAAGGTTATGGGATATGAGAGGGGTTTGTATTAAGCGAAAAATGTTAAAATGAGGGGGAAAAGAATCATGGTTACTTCTCACAGACAACATAAAATCAACCGTAATGTAAACCAAGGAACATGTCACTGTAATCCATCCAAGAAACTACAATTTCAAACTATTACAATACAGAATTCTCTTAGCTGTAATTAACTTTTAGGAACAGGGAGTGAAAAATGGATATGGGATGGTGAGGGGATTGTAATTAGCGAAAAGTGAAATAATGGTAGGGAAAGAGAGATGATATTGTTCATAAAATTAATTAAGTAATCCATAAAACCATTCTATATCAAACGCAAAAGATCCAACACCAACCAAATAATCATTGTGATCAATTAAAAAACTATTGTGTATAATTCAATCAATTGTGTGTATTAACTTTCTCATTGTTCGCAATTAAATCTTTAACACAATGTCATCAAAACAAGACAATATGCCTTCCACAACAACCTGTACAAGATTTTTGTTTTTTCTCATTTGTCCACTTAATGTTTTAAAACAATTTCCAAATGAACACACAGTCACGTATTTCCACTCTATTCAGCATCAAATCATCAACCATTGTCCATGAATTATTTCCTCAATCAAACACTGATACAAAAAACATGCCCGATTTCATACCTCAATTCCATTTAACAATTAAATTGTAATGATACCATACTGTCACAGAACCCATGCCTATATCTGCTACAATGCATGATATTCATCAAACATACACAGTGGACAGTCAAACACTATCATCAATATTTCAAATTGCAATAATCCTGACTAGCCATTTAAAAACATAGTAACAACAATCACCATTTCAACTCATACGATGTTGTAGGATATATAGACCATTCAAAAAAATGCAAGAACATTTATGTGACTGTACATGTCGAATTACTCTGAATCTAAAAATCAAATGATGCTAAGATATCAATCCAATACAAGAAGGCAACAACAGTATGCCCAATCTCATTTCTCAAATCAATCAAATTGCAACAAAGCCATATTGTTTAAAAACATGTGCCCATATCTGATAGTGCAATCAAACAATATCCATAACTTATACAGTGGGAAACCATGCCACAACTATCATGATTGCAATACTCCCATTTGGAAATTAAAACACACAGTAACAACAACCCTTATTTCAACCTATATCATGTTGTAGGAAACACGCAACCCGACGTATCAAGCAAAGAGGAATATTCTTGATCAACCATAAAACAATGTTGAGTAAACAATCCAACTGTTACAACACAAGAGGCAATGACTGCATGCCCACTTCATTACTCAAATCATCCAATTAACCATGTTGAACTATCGAATCAATTGCCATAATAAAGGATACAATGATTATAACCCAATCACAAAAATTATTGTCAATGCTATTAATCAGGGACAACCAATAATTAACCATTGTCGACAATAATCTACCAAATCATAATAGTCGACGATGTGCCCGACCAAAACAACTGGTTCATTTATCAAAATCAGACTTAAAATAATCAAGGTGGGCTATGAGTAACCAACACGAGGAGGTTGGAAATGACCACCAACAGCAGGTGAGAAACATTCGGGACAACACGGTGGACACACAGGCCATATCACCCATAGATTTTCAATACAAGGAGAGAGTTCAACAGGAAGGAGATATTACGAACAGAGGAGCAAAGGTCCCTCACGGGCCAAAAAATAACACCCAGAACACGCAGGGCATAGCCCTCACAATTTTCCCCAATCAACCCGAGTAAAGCTGATATAGAAAAAGAGCCATGAAATAGAAATAAATCGTAAAGCAAGCCCCTTGGAATAATAGACATCATAACCAAATATGTATACACCGATAGTATAAACGAGCCCATACCCAGGTGAAATGATATACAATGACACCAGGAGGTTTGAGATCAAACCCAGCAACCCATGACAGCAACACGACCGGGTGAGGTGACAAGAACTTGTGTGAAGACAGTCGGTCAAGTCTAGATTGAATGAATCCTCCAAAAAAAACACAAGGACAACAGATAGCCTTCATGGCTTCTTCCACTCAAAATAATTTATGAAACTGTGACTTCAACCATCGTTTCCATTTGCAATGAAAACCACACAACAACCATTCCAAAGAAAAATCACAAGTTTACATAGTTTCGAGTCTCAATAAAATCATAGACCCATACATCACTGAGACAATATCTATTTCATAACCAGAGCGGGTTCATGGATGGTGAAAAAGACATATATGTAACCAAGAAAACCTTAAAAACATAAGCTTGGTCGAGCAGTTCTTCCTCTTCTTGAAAATCGGAGCTTAACCACAGTGAACCACAATTGAACAATATCCAAGCTAGGGTGATGACCAGTGGAAGGGGTATGGAGTGACGTGTAGTAAATGCATGTCGCTTCCATCCTCTATCCATTTAATTACTTAGTACATGCCAACCAACCCTCCATTAATCCATGCATCGAAACCAACATCCCCTTGCTTGCCAAATGTGCCACCCTATATCACATAAACCATTTCCAACCACATCATAATGCATATAACTCAATAAATCATATAGCCACTAACCCCGTTAGCTAGGACTAACAACAATCCCTTAATTTCAATCCATGTAGTGTAACATAGTAGCATAGTTTAATTTCTTGCTTAGATTTTTAACATATTTCTTTTATCCTTTTCCATGACTAACACATGTTTTGTGCAGGTGTAATATATAATAAATCATGGTGAAATAGAAATAACAGTTCACATAATCTCTTGTGACATGGAAATGAGGATTTTAGAGTAAAGAAACTCAAACATAGCATGAATTTTCCATCACCCATTTGTTACGAATAGAACCAACATTTGAACACCAATCATGCTCAAACCTGTAAGCAGTGTCGAACAACAGCATAAATACAAAATAAGAACCAGATATGATCCTCCAATATACAAGGGGGTCCCACCTACTAATATTATAGATATATCGTTATCTTATAATGATAGGATTTAACAATACTTTGTGGGAAAAAACCTCGTTGCAATTTTAATCATCAACAAACTGGCGACTCCACAGGGAAATTTGTTTTCAACAGATTATAACTCAGAAATCATGATTTCCCAGGCTAATAACAATAGGCCAAGAATATATAACCGAGAATATTGTGCAACAGGGGGAAGTGAGCGGATTTAATGGAAAAATGACCGGGAATTTGGGAATAACTCATGAAAAGTGTTATGTATGAGGGGGTTTACCACTGTGTGCATAATCGTTCAACCAGAATCGTCTCTTAAATTCAAGGAGAAAATTTATGGACTTTCCCTTTTAAATTCTCAAATGGATGAAGAAAAGGAAAGCATAATCGGGAGATAACCAAAAAAAAAATTAGATAGCAGTGAAAGCAGATAGAAAATTCAAGTGCTTTCAGGGAAACCTCGTAACAGTTGTGTAAGATTGATTTTTATTTACTAACAATATCTTGTAGGAGTGTCACTGTGGAAGAACTGATCCAACATTTTATTCTTGATCAAAATCAATTAAAAGATGAAAACACAATAAAAATCATAACGGAATTAAAATTGCGGAATTTTAAACAGTAGAGATAAAATGACAAAAATGTAAAAGAAAAATGATTAAAATCAGAAAGAAAAAATCAAACTATTGTAAAGCCTAAATGAAAAAAAGTGATAGAAAAGAAAGCAGAGCTAGACTACTAATATACAGAAAATCCAAACAATGTTAGAACTTTTAACATTGGTTCCACGTAATATTTCAAGTGAGAATCGTTAGTGTTGTAGGAAAACAATCGCTCCTGTAAATCTTTTGGAATGTAAGAATTAGTACCCAGGAAAAAAGTGATATTGAAAGGGCTCGGTCATAACATTTGAAACTCCGAGGTAATAATCATCCCTTTAACGCATACAATGAGATCATCAAGGTAAATATGAATACTAATCAATTCATCATGAGTTATTTGCATATGTTCTTTAAAAGAAGTACTTGCGTCAGGTAATCCAGAAAGCATACGTTTATAAGTCATGGTACCCCAATTAGTGATAAGAGTGGTTTTGTGAGCCTCTACCCTTTTTCCCTTGTTTTGATTGTAACCAAAAAAATTGTCAAGTAAGGGCCTCATCTATGACCTTACAACCTGTTGTAGAATCATTTCCATATTAGGGGGAGGGAAAGGATTTTTCATAATAGCCTGATTGAATGTACGAAAATTAATGCAGGAGATAATATGATTAGTGGCCTTCATAACAGTTACCAATTTGGAAACCCATTTAGAATACTTAACTCGAAATATGATACCAGCCTTCAAGATTGTTTCCAATCCCTTCAGAATAATTTATTCTGGTGCAGGGTTGATAGGTCTTTGTTTTTTCCTAACTAGTTTTATGCCTTCCTTGATGGGGATGGCATGTTGTATAATACCAGGATCAAAACCTTGAAGATCCTCATAAGACCAAGAAAAAACATCTTGAAGTTCACCAAGTAGTTTAGCAAACTTCATTTTCTTTTCATCTGAACATTTGGCACCTATTTTAACATTCTTTGGAGTCTCGAGTGTCTCAATGTTCAAGGAGTTGGTTTCACCCACCTTCCTTTTAGACTCCTTTTCTTTTTGTTTCTCTTTATTTCCTACATGACTCGATGAAAACGAACTCTCTAGAGGATTCAAGCCCTTAGGAATCTTGTTATATTCTATGGATATAATTTCCTTGGGCTTGAAACGTTCATTTTGAATGAAATCACAAATTCTCTGGTCGTTAGGGAATGTTGTTGTTCTTCATATAAGATATGAGAGTTATTCGATATATTATTACAATAATGAGTGTTCCATATATAGGGAACATAAGGTGACCATCCATGAACGGATGCGTCCCTTGAATAATCAATAACTATTTATTATTATCATTTACTTATAATATACTATATTTAATAATCAATA